>JAJOOH010003834.1:0-57250 GCA_029582605.1 Solanum gracilifrons | reverse complement strand
CTAATTGATGAGTTCAAGCAAGATATGATGCAAGCTTTTGAAATGTCTGATCTTGGTCTTATGACATATTTCCTTGGAATGGAGATTACACAAGGAAATGATGAGTTTTTCGTTTGCCAGAAAAAGTATGCAAAGGAAATTCTCAAGAAATTCAAAATGGACAATTGCAAAGAGATTAGTACTCCCATGAACCAAAAAGAGAAACTAAGTAAAGATGATGGAGCCGAAAAGGTGGATGAGACATACTTCAGAAGTTTCATTGGGTGTTTAATGTATCTTACAGCAACAAGACCTGATATATTGTATGCTGTATGTGTTTTTTCAAGATTCATGCATTGTCCTAGTGAAGTACATTTGCAGGCAGCCAAAAGAGTTGTGCGATACATCAAAGGAACCATTACCTATAGAGTCAAGTTTCAGAAGAGTCAACCTGTGAAGCTTTGTGGGTATTCCGATAGTGATTGGGGCGGTTCCGAGGATGATGCAAAGAGTACTTCAGGGTACTGTTTTAGTCTTGGTTCTGGAATTTTCTCATGGAGTTGTAAGAAACAAGATATTGTAGCTCAATCTACTGCCGAAGCTGAGTTTGTGGCAGCTGCAGCAGCAGTAAATCAAGCATTGTGGCTGAAGAAAATTCTGGTTGATTTGCATATGGAACCAACTGGAAGCATCAAAGTGTTCGTGGACAATGAAGCAGCAATAGCTATATCTCACAATCCTGTGTTTCATGGAAGAACTAAGCACTTCAAAATCAAGTTCTTTTTCTTGAGAGAAGTGCAAAAAGATGGAGATATAACTCTTGTCTACTGCAAGACGGAAGAACAATTGGCTGATATATTCACTAAGCCTTTACCAGTTGGCAAGTTTCAGCTTCTCAGACAGAAAATTGGAGTTTGCAGTTTCCAAAGCAAGGAGGAGTGTTAGGAATTTGCTTTTTCAACTGCACTTTTACTTTTACTGCATTATATTAGATAAGACTTAGTCAATTAGTTGTTAGCCATCTATTCCTATTATTTAGGAATAAGTTAGTGAGTTAGGAATATGCTAGTAGTGGGTTTACTGCTTTCTGTTTCTTATTCCAGTCTTATAAATGAAATCTGAAGACATCAATAAAAATGTTCTTCTACCAATATTCTGCTTGACTTCTCTGCTTTCTAAAACTCATACTACTAAAATTTACCAACACTTAACAATCAAGAATAACTATAGTATCTCCCAAAATTTTTGTATATGGAACGGACACATGAAATCATAAGCTTGATCTATCGGGGCTCTACTTTCCCTTCTCATTTATCTTATGACCCATTTCAAAGGTGAGTCTTATAAGAATGCATAGCTGCTAATACAAACTCTAAGGTTTTAGGCCGCACCTTCGGATAAGGCATTATGCTAAGTTATTTATCTATGGTTGTGATAAAATTTACATATATCCCCAACCTTTTCTGGTCAAAATCTTCACTACATAACGATATAAGGAAATGATTTCCAAAAATGTTCAAAACTCAAGTCAATAAACACAAAGGGGCATAGTATACAGATAAATAAGACACATTGAGTATGACACATAGGCATATTTGCACAAAAGGGAGGACATAATATATGGGCATTAAGCTATAGAAATATGTGGTGTACATATTTCTAGATGAGTACTAAAGCTATAAAATATATAATATATAAGCAAGTAGTCTATAAGACATGTAGACATAAAATAAAATGAACTACGGAATACAAATCACATTGAGCAAGTGTGTTATATCGCATGGATAGGTGGACTAACACGTCAATGAGTGCACATATGAAATATGAGAAAGTGAGCGCATGACACATGTCCAGAAAAGCTATAAGGTCTGTAATGTTTAAGTAGGTAGGCTATGAGGGATGTAAAATATATTGAAATGGTTATATGGTCAATTAGCCTGCAATACCAACATAATATGGACAAGTGGCATGAAGAAAGTAACCAGTGCAATAAATAACATATAGGGAAAAGGTCCTACGAAATCATATAACAGTAAACAAGGGTGCTCCGAAGCGGATAACACTTACACGCAAGCATTCTATGACATTAGGTAATATGTGAGAAAATAATCCACAAAGGGCAAATGACATACAAATAGATGAGTTATAGAATATGTAACATGTATAAATATTTAACAAACCATCATTGTAATCTATGAGATATCCTATAGAACGACTCTACTATGTTAAGGTCAAACACATTGTATTAAGCGTTAAGTCACGGGTGGAATAGTTCTACTCATATTCCTTACTCAGCTGAAATAACATACAATTGATTTACCCATCTACTCTATTTAATCTCCTAAGAATTCTTATAGGTGTTCTGCTATTACAGATTGGCTTCCTTCTAGGTCAATATAAATACTATAGTAAAGATAGAAAAAAAAATTCCCAATAGTTCATCTATTGGAGTAGGAGGCCGAGGTCAATTTTACCTTCGATACTAGCTTGTGTTATATCAAACTCAATATCTGGTGCATTTTGAAGGTCTTAATAGAAAATATATAGTGAAGCTTGAACGCACCATAAAACATGAACTCTAATAACATGTAAATGTCAGGTACCTATAAAGTTATATTATAAATCATAACTTCTTAGAGTTAGACGCTTCGGGCTTAACTAGATAGGTTTGATTATACTAATAGATTTCCTCTTTTTTTTTTTTATAACAACTAAGGGTGCTCCCACTCCTTTCCCATGCAAGATAGCAAATAAGAACAACTAATATGTGATCAATTTTCCTCTCCCTTAACTGGACTATAACTGAAGAATTACTTCAGGCATATATTGAATGAATCATGTAGTACCCCTATTCAACTTGATGGAACTCTATACATGTGTATAATGCTCTACTTCTCTTTTGTACTAATGATGCAAATGAACTAGGTCCATCTATCTTCTATCGAGGTAACCTTTCTATTCCCCTC
The DNA here is from genome assembly GCA_029582605.1 of Solanum gracilifrons. NCBI lineage: Eukaryota > Viridiplantae > Streptophyta > Magnoliopsida > Solanales > Solanaceae > Solanum > Solanum gracilifrons. The sequence continues at coordinate 54,305 of JAJOOH010003834.1, read as the reverse complement.
TTTTTTCTTGTTGTTATCAAGACCAAATATCAAGACTTGAATCAATACTAGAATGACTTCTCTGTCTAACAAAGGTTCACAAAGTTGTTCTCGGGTGTGCCATTATAACTCGTTAGGGTTAAAGAGATGATACTTTTTTATTGCCTCATACACTTACCAACCTCTCTTTCATAAACACCTATCTCACTCCTCTATACCATCTTCATATCACCCTTACTCGTATGTTTAGAAAATTTGATGTATCCCATCTCTTTCTATCTAGAAGCTCTACGTACATATTTCGGCCTGTGTAATTCAAGCTTCATTATCATATGCTTCCTATTTAACAAGTACCTTTTGATCAAAACTAGTAGCTTCATGCACTCTAGTCCCTCTATGTACAACCTGCCTAATCACAACTTAGGTCTAACAAATCGATTTTCTTTTTGTTAACCTTACCCTTTAGTCACATCCTAATCCTCCCTAGACAAAACATAAATCATAATAGGAACTACCATACATATATCACTTTCAGCAATTGGCACACATATCCCTATATTTTATAGCAATGAAAAGAATACAAATGTTAATAGTACTTACTCGGGGTTGTTGGCACATACCATATAAAAGCCAAATATTAATATACTCAGGACGATATATGGTGAGAATTTGCCCCTTGTCAGCCAATTACGGGTATCACTATTAACAATATTGCACTGATACATCCACCTATCAAATTGTGCCACTGCCTTCTACCAGCTAAAAGAAACTAGTTCAACCTCATCAATTTCGAGAACATGTGTAACGCTGAAAATTCTATGGCTATCACACACTAAGAACAAGTGTCCTCTATAGGAATAGATCCTATTAGTTTGGACGAAATATAGAACTCAAGAGTTGGTTACATCTTCTTAAGAAGATGTGCCCGGAAATTCTACAGCTCATATATGTAACTAGGTAACCAATCATTTTTTAAGCATATACTATATCTTTCAAAGTTGAACCAACGTGATACAAATGGTACAAATGCAACTTAAAATGCAAAAAACATAAAAGCCTTTACATACCTTGTGAAGTGAGATGGTCGAATAAAATGAGCTCAATCTAGTTTAAATTTTGGTAACTTAAGATCCTTTCTGTATGCTATGTTTACACTTTAACGGTCCTTAACCATAGTAAGCATAATATGAATAACATGATCAGGTACAAGTGGAAATTAACTTCTTAATTTCGCTCGATCGCACGATCTGGATTATGAAGAAAGGTAACATTTCCTAAATGTCCAAGCAGCCCCCTAATAATAAATATGGTGCGCAACATATTCATAAGTAAAACACTACTACACACTGCTTTGTAGACTCCCTAGGACGAACTTCTCTGATACCACTTTTGTCACACCCCAACCGTAGGTGATGCGGACAAGTATCATATGAACACATGCATTACAACTGACCTATGATGAGAAAGTAAATTACTATTCTGATAGATTTACTAAGGAGAAGCCTCATATACAACACATGTCGACTAGCTAAATCGATACATGTGACAAGTGAAACTATGAATACAGATGATAGCTTTACAATGTCTACAAAGCCTCTATTGGAATCTATGACTATACCACTATGAAGATACGTATAGTAAGGACTTGAAAAAGCCCCGAATCAACCTGGAGCACATCAACAACCGCTGAGTATCATGTGCTTCTATTGGGGAGATTTGCTAGTTGAGTACCTGTACCTACAACATGAAATGCAGCGTCCCCAATAAGGGACGTCAGTACGAAAGAATGCATTGAATATGTAAGGCATAATACAACCATATGTAAAATGAGAGCTCAAATGAAACCAAATAAACATAGATAAGGATTTGAGAACCACCTTAAGTTATACTTGTGGAATCCTGTATGTTACCTTCGTTTCTTTACTTTTCTTTGCGTTAAAATTTTATAAGACATAAGATACAATGACCAGCTGATCAGTGGTAGAAGACGATGACCCATGCTAGGCATTTTAACTCCTGGGATGCTGTCCTCATAATTTCACAAATTCGGATCGGCCCATGCTAGGCTTTCGCCCCTGAGCTGCCACCCTTCTATATCAATTGCGATCGTCCCATGCTAGGCTTTCCCCCTTGAGCTACCACCCTTCTATACCAATTAGGATCGACCCATGCTAGGATGCTAGGCATTTTCCCTTAGGCTGCCACCTATAAATATATAGATTTCTTCACTTAAATTCTTTAATCTTTGAGATTGTTGTTTTGATGTTCATAACTCTTTTGAGATTGCTGTTTTGGTGGTCATAATCATTGTTAAGATTTGGACCTATGGACCAGTAGAAGAAGACATGGATATGTACTTACGATAATAACAATGACATAGGAAGAAAATATGACACCAACGTAATAATTAGGAGCTTATATAACTCAGTAAGCATTTTGACATCTCAAATTGAAGCACATATCAAGTGAAGACATTTAAAATTTAGCCAAAAGATTTGCAATCTATATGATAGCAAATACTCACTAACTAATATCAAATACAAGGTATACATGAACGTGGAACCAAGCTAGAACGTGGGAAAATTCAACTTAAGGACACATACATATTCCAAGTAAGTACATATAGAATGTACAATAGAGCAAGTAGGGATCTTGTGAGGTAACATTATAGTCTAACACAATGGGAGTAATAACCAATAAAGGGAAAATATAAACATGTGAAAAGATTTCATATATGACGGAATAGACAATTGAAGCAAGTTGGCAAGATATTGGCAGATTGTATATCCAACATATAAACCCATGTACCATGTGTAATCTAGGTTACATACATGCTAATACTTGGTAGAGTAAGCACGTACATTTAGTAATAAACTCATATTAGTGTACTCACTTTAATGCTCTTGGGAATAGGAACTGCAACTTTGGATCAGTCACTACCAAGGGCACTTAGAACGCTTACTTTGTAATACAAGTGTTGCATTCATGCCAAAGATAAAGGAAATCAAATTGTCTTACATACCTTACTATACAATTCAAAAAGTATGACTTAAACTCCTTCTCTTCAGATCACTAATCCATAATAAAATAAGTTGTAAGACTAGTATTAGAAGTAATCAATCAATTTGAGCTACTTGATCTCACCAAAATAGTAACCAAGCAGTAAGCATGTAATTTATCTTGCCAATGTTTTATTTCATTCCCTTTCCCTTAAATCACGTTTATATACTGTACAACCTTCGTATAAGGTCCTCCCCAAAACTCTCTGCAATATTTAAGTCCTTTAACGTCTCCATAACTTCACCGCACATCCACTCACATCCCTTATTATAAATACATAAAACAATACTTAAACATAATCATGTAACAGAAGCAATATGAATCATGATTTCTGATCACCAGCATTTGAAGAGCTAATATTACTTTTGAAGTGCTCAAACAAGCTCATAACTGAATTTGAAGGGGACTCATCTCCATGGCTATCCCAACATGCACTAACCACCAGAACATCCTCCCCAATACTACACCATGTAGAAGAAACATTTACAACTCACTTATAAATACCAAAAGTCCTAATTAACTCAAGAACAAAAGGGAGAAAATTGCAGTAGCTTACCTTGCTGGACAGAACTACCACTTGCTAAGACTTGGATTCTTCAAGGTAAAGGTGGCACTCCTCAAATTTGTCTTAACTTATACCTTTCAATAGCTTGAACTCCCTAATATTCAAAAACCCTAATGGTATTTAATGGCTGATGTATGAATCTAAGAGAGGGAAGAGAGAAAGCTCTGGAAATCAGATTTTTTGTCAAAGTAAAAATGATTGGAAAAACCTGATATCAATCCCTTTAAAAGGGACCTGCTTTGGCTGACTTTCTCACTCATTTTGGGCCATAAATTATCAAGTAGGTGATCCACCTACTTGGACTTTTCACTTGGACCTTTTTGGACTTAAGCATATTGGGCCTTGGCTGTCCATTTTCCCCTTATTCTTCTATTCAACTTGGGCCAGATTAATGCAAGTAGGTGGTAGTGTACTTGGCCCAATAACATGGTAAAAAAAGTCTTAGTAGGTGATGCACCTACTTAGTCCCTTGGGCTGGTCAACAAGTCAAATCAGGTGATGCATCTACTAGCTTAGGTGTAGTCAAGCAAGCACCTCAATATTTTATTCCATTTCTAGACTTTAATATCTTTAACTTAACTTAAAACTTATATACACTATGTCACTTTAAACTTTAGACTCAAATACCACCTTATGATCTGAAGTTTAAATACTTCCATCGATTTCAACTTAATCGGGTCACATTAAAATCTACGGACAGTTCACTTTAAACTTATTCTATTGTCACTATTTGCATAGGAAACCTAGTCCATAACTATACCACAAGGAAATTTATAAGCGTCATATAAATAGAACGAGTACACGTAGAATACGGGGTGTTACAAACCCGCCCCTTATAATTTTTTTAATATTTTCTTTTTTTAGTTATGTTTGATATTAAAAATAAATTTGATAAAAAATAAATTCTTTTTTTCATTAAGTTGTATTGATTTAATAGGATAGCAAGTTAAAAATTTATTTTTTAGAGGTTAATTGGGAAACATGTAAGAAATTGTATTATTTTTTTATGAGCTATTATCATTTAATATATTGAATACTTTAGTAGTTTTAATGAAATTATCTTAATAAATAATGCTCTACCACTCTTATAACATGTAAAATGTTAAAATTAAGTTTGAACTCACATAAAATCACATATAACCGCGACCTGCCCCGCCCCTCATTAATTTTTAAAAAACCCACTTTAACCCTCCCCGCCCCACATAGCCTTACACCCACCCCGCCCCGCATCCTCCTCGCCCCATTGTCATCCCTAATGGAAATATTTGGTTAGAAGTATCGAAATTTTTTCTAAATTCCAGGAAGTTATAAAGAACAACATCAGACATTAAAGGAGAGACAAAAAAACCCTTGAACAACACTGCCAACTAAAGTGGAACATCACGGCCATACAAGAACAAAATTAACGAAATTATAATGGAGGACCTTTGGCTCCTTTCTTATGAACCTCCATCAATCTATTTTTTAGTAGAGTATGTCATAACAAATATATGTAGAAAATGACCCTAATATTGTTAGCATCATAAAGATTTTTCTTCATTGTCTGAGAACGATCATTACTATTGCTTAGGTTACATATCATCGACCCCAATTTATTTGAAATTGAACCATAGTTATTGTTGTGGTTATAATATACAGTTACAACGAATTAATGCAATGATATACCAAGTAATATGTGACATCTGAACAAAGTTGTTTACCATTGGATACTCTAAACAAAATTTTGATACATAACATATTAAAATCTCACAACATAATTTTGTGAGCACTTGAACAACAAATATCCACAAATAACAATAAAAAAGACCTTACTTTCCTAACAATCCAGAAGAAAAAGGCATGTTGCTTAATAGATTTTTCAAAAAGATTGTCTATCAGGTTGTATCCAAGTTTACAATTCACAAATTTAATTAAAAGAAGCCAAAAGAAAGAGTTGTCCGTACACCAAAAATGATCTTTAACGACAATAAATAGCTTAATTACCGCTACATGTTTAGTTTTAGAGGCAATTAGTACAATCTATAAATCTTCATAAATCCCATAATGACATAGTTTCTAATGACAATTAATTAATGTCGGTAAAGGCTCTAGCACTCTTCATTAATGTGAATATTTATTGCCGATAAAAATGATATTTGTTATAGTATATTTTGGGCATTTGTTAGTTTCAAGAAAACTTGATCTCTAATTATGCCTAAATAGAAGAGAGTAAGAAATATCAAATTAGTCAACTTGTGAGAAACGAAGTGAACTAATTGTCTATACTAATAGTCTAGAAAGAGTGTAATGGCATACATAAATTTTGTACCTAAGACAAAACAATCAGAATAATATACTAACTGTGGCAAGCAAGAGAGTAACATGTTTTGTTCTTTTAACAAACATCACCATTGGTTCCGTATTAGTTATCACATATTTGTTGTTGTATGCTATCAATTATAGCATAGCCCAATAGAAATTTTTCCAAAAAGTATATGAAAAAGCCTGTAGAAAGGTACAAAAGAGAATATCAATTTTCAATCATCCTTGTTGTAATGTTTAATAGAGTTAAAGAAATCTCAAAAAAAAATAGTCAAAAGAAATTTCAACATTTACACGAATCATTATGACTTGCAGAGAGAGAGAGGAGATGGGCGACCAAACATTAGATTCTCAATTTTGTTCTAAAGGTAGAATTTCGGACATGATGTTTCTTTGTGAAAATGTTGGAGCTGATAAAGAAAAAACAAAGAAGAAATGTCACTGAAAATGAGGAGATGGATCTTTCGGTTGCTAGATTGGTAGAGTATTCACTGGACTAAAATGACTAAAATATCAATTGTATTAAATCTCACTTTAAAATTTCATGCCATAAAAGTCACGTTTCTTTCCATATCTTTATCTATATATTTACTCTAGATTATTTGGTTAGTTAGACATTAAATGACCTTTTCAGGTAAAACATTTATTAATCGGTTATTATTAATGGCTAGTAAGAATTAGACTTATATGATTTATTACAACACAAAAGTCTTATATACTCCACAACTTTGTCATTTAGAGCTAATATATCCCTCGTTATGAAAGTGGTTCATATGTACCCATAAATAGGTTTATTTCACGTGCTCCGCACGGGATTGAACTATTCTTTAAAGCTTACATATAATTATTTTATGTTATGACAAAACGTTTATCCAAATCTTATGTGCTATATTTTTTTAATCTTTTTTTTTATTGCACAAACATTATGAGTCATATATAGATTTTAAGTATAACAAAGAAGTCTAAGAAAATCTCCATGGAAATAGTTGGTCAAAAGTAATGAAATTTTCTAAATTCAAGGAATTTATAAAGAACAACATCACACATTAAAGAAAAGACAAAAAAAATCCTCGAACAACAACACTGCAAAGTAAAGTGAAATATCACGTCCATACAAGAACAAAATTAACGAAATTAAGATAGAGGACCTTTGGCTCCTTTATTATGAAATCCATCAATCTCTTTTTTATTATATTATGCCATATCAAATATATATATAGAAAATTACCCTAATATTGTTAACATCGTAAAGGTTTTTCCTCATTGTCTTAGAAAGATCATTACTATTGCCTAGGTTTCATAACAACTGCCCCTATTTGTTGTTAAGTTAAGTATGACTTTTGGATCAGTTTCAAACAACCATAACTCCTACATCAGTATAAGTCTAAAAGATACTGTAGTAGATAACTTTGAATTATCTTTCCAACGCCGCTGAGTTTGCTCAGTTTTGAGTTTGTATGAGGGAGATATGCCAATTTGAAGTTCGGTTGCCTAGATAAGGAAAGTCTAAACCAAACTTTTAAGGGGTATATTGGCCTTTTCCATGCCCATTTAATTTTATTTCGTGTTTAGAAGTTTAATTGGTATCTAATCAGAATTAGATTATTTTGCGCATTTACCGAAACACATTACGGTTTTTGGAGAAAGAACTCAAGAGGAGAAAGGAGAAGAAAAGTTCAAGATTCGTCAAGTTCTTGCGATTTTGGTTGGGGATTTCGCCAAGGATTCAATCCTACTAGGTAAGTGATTTCACATAGCGCTAGGTTCGTTCACCTATGCACCAAACATGTTTATTTCAGTATAATTTTCGTCCTAAAACTTTGAGATTTTGAGGTTTTAAGTTGTGTTCTTGAATTGTTTCGTTCTAAATTTGGGATGAGATTGAGGAGTTCTTGTGAGTTTAAGGTCGATTTTAGAGTTTTGTTTGATTAGATTCATGTGTACACATGTTGGGTATATGAATCTAAAGTGGAATTGAGAAATAGAATCTAATTTAGGCGAATTGGGGTTAGAGAACAAAGAAGGAAAAAGTCGGGCGAATCTGGGTACCCTATTACTCAGGACTGGAGAATTCTTCTCCAGTTCGCGGAGCAGTCAGGACCGTTCTGCCTCAAAAGTTATTTCACGACCAGCTATTTAAATGCATCTCCGTGTCTCGTACTTTCTGTTCCTAGATTTATAAAGTATTCAGCGGACTAAAATATTAATTGTATTAAATCTCACTTTAAATTTTCATTCCATAAATGTCACATTTCTTTCCATAACTTTATCTAGATATTTACTCTAGATTATTTGGTTAAGTAGACATTAAATAACCTTTTCAGGAAAACATTTACTAATCTATTATTATTTATGGTTAGTAAGTATTTGACTTATATGATATATTTAACACAAAGAGTCTGTTATAGCCCTCAACTTTGTCATTTAGAACTGATATATCCCTCGTTATGAAAGTGACTCATATATACTCATCTCTACGTATATTACATGTGCTCTGCACAAGATTGCACTATTCTATAAAGCTTACATATGATAATACGATAATATTTGTATTTTCTATACATACACTACATTGTCAAGAACATTTTATCTTATGGAAAAACGTTTCTCGAAAATCTTATGTGCTATATTTTTATAATATTCATTGTTATTGCACAAAATTATGAGACATAGCAAGATTTTAAGTATAACAAATAAGTCTAAGAGAATCTCCATGGGAATAGTTGGTTAGAAGTAACAAATTGTTTTCTAAATTCTAGGAAGTTATAAAGAACAACATCAGACATTAAAGAACAAACAAAAAATCCTCGAACAACAACACTATCAAGTAAAGTGGAACATCACATCCATACGAAAAAAATTAATGAAATTAAAATGGAGGACCTTTGGCTCCTTTCTTATTAACCTTCATCAATCTCTTTTTTATTATAGTATGACATAAAAATATATATAGAAAATTACCCTAATATTGTTAACATCATAAAGATTTTTCCTCATTGTCTGAGAACGATCATTACTATTGCTTAGGTTTCATAGCACTGACTCGAATTTATTTGGAATTGAACAATAGTTATTGTTGTAGTTATAATATGCAGTTGTTTTATTAGGAAAATATAATTTGACTGGTTTTAAAAGTCGCCATTTAACTTTTAAGGTAAAATTAAGAAAACTATTCATTTCCACAAGACTAAAGCAGGAATATGGTGAAAACTTATAAAGGGATTCGAGGTTCTTATTAACATTCTAGGAAGGTTTTTAAAGCACCTAGAATATCCGCTAATGCGGTTATCCGACAATTAATTTATTTTGCTAAAATAATTTAACTTAATTTGACTTGAGCAATTTTTATAGTTAGAACCAATTTAAAGGGGAAAAAGGGAAATATTTAAATATTATCTAAGGGAGCTATCTTATAAAATTATTTCTTTAAATCATATTAAGAGATGGCTAATATAGTTATTTTTCTTTTAAAGAGAAACTGGACATCTTTCGGGGATTTAAATTTTCCAACCTTAAAATTAACGGCAAATACTAACAAGTAAATAAACATAGTAAGACAAAGAGGGAAAGAGATTTGGGCCCAAATCTGGTTTTTCTATTCCCCTGGGCCAGTATTTGGCCCCATTTTCATTTTTGGGCCTTTGGCCCATTTGAGTCACCTGCACCTGTCCTAGTCTAACATATAATAGCAATCTTTCTTTTGGGCCTTAGGCCCAATTCCTCCACTTGTCCTAAAAACTAACAAGTAATAGCAAATAAGTGGGCTTAGGCCCAAAATAACAAAATACAATTTTTTTGAATTAAGAATGGGCCTTTGGCCCAAATTTTTCAATTTTCTCGATTTGCTGCTCCTTTCGACTTCTAGACCTGTTCGTCGACTTTTATGGGGTGGCCGACTCGGATAAAAATAGAATCGGGCCTCTGTGGCCCAACGAAAAATTGAGGATAGAGTCCGCGAGCACTCGGACAAATTTCACATGCAATGAAACGATACTAAGGATTAGTACCCGAGAATAATACAGTAACAACATATCTAAAACGAATCATAACAACCCCTAAACCAACACAAAGTAAATAACTTGGCTGAACTTAAACAACATGGACCTGAACAAAGGAATACAAAACTCCAAAGACACTAAATCCAAGTCATTCTAAAATAAAGACCGTTTAAGATACTATTTGACACTTAAAACCCATAGCAAGCAAATGCGACTCAGCTCATTAAATGAGTGGATATGCTAATGAAGGATACTAACAATTAGAGCGAATTTTTCAGATTCAATTGTATTCTTATGAAGCACCCCTAGCTTAAATGAATAGTTAAAAGAGCACACTGACTGTTTAACTTAATAAGTTAAAAGGGTGACTATTACCAATGATCAACGAAATACAAAGATAAAGTAAAAATAAAAATAAAATAAAATAAAAACAAAAATAAAATAAAATAAAATAATAAATTAAAATCCATCATGCTTTCAAATAACTAAAAAAATTGTAATACACACGTAAACTATACTAAACTTCACCCTCAAAATGATAATCAAATTAGAAATCCTTTAAAGTCAAACAAATCATTAAATTTTAACGGAAGAAGTGAAAAAATATATGAATAAACTAAGTATGGGGGGCTAAACCACTACCATATATAAAAAGGGACCAGCCACAACTTCGTGTGCAGTGATATCAAATAAACAAATATAAGTGATCAAATCACTAACATATTTGAGAAAGTTAGCAGTCCTTTCCAAATGTACACATTTATTACATGGCTAGTTAAATAGAGGACATCTATGAATATTTTATGCTAAAGGAAATATTTCTTTAAAGAAAACACACAATCCACGATATGAATCAAGCAGTTATGTAAAATTGAAAGTAACGAAAGCTTTACTAATAACTAAAGCTCTACTAAAGAGAATTTCAACAGCAAACCAATGTGTAAAATCACTCAAACGAATATTTATGAAGATAGCTTTTGGTGTATAAGCCATTAGAGGCTTATTCAAGCAATAATACTTTCTCTTAACCAAACTAACAGCAGGGAGACAAGCCACGGAAATCGCTATGCATAAATACTGAAGCATACTGTTATGATAGAACATGCTAAGATTGACTCGATTAGCCCATAAGTAAAATAAAATATACATAAAAATAAGGTGTCAAAAATTCAAGATGCTCCACAAATGAGTCCCGCAGTAGACAAATGACAGCCCAAATAGCACAAGTTTATGCATTCACCGAATACACAAAAAAATAACCACACTCCCGATTGAGAAGGCTCGGCTACACACAAAAACATAAGAAATGACGAGCAACTGGATGTTAAACGATCAAAAAATAAAGGAGAGGTTTTACCTTCTTGCGGGAAGCAAATAGGGACGGTAAGCCAGTGATTACGATTCTTCCACCACGAGACTCAAACGCTAGCGGTGGTCGGGATATCTGGGCTGAATATTGAACCCAAACACTGAAACTAGATACCTCCTCTGTGTTTGAAGTGTATTTAATGTGTATTTTTAATTTATTTTCTCAAGATGCTCTTTTTTTTTCACTGATAAAAAATCACCCCCCCCCCAACGATATCGAAAGAGAAGAGAATATATAGAAGGAGATTAGGTTTCACCATTTAGGGGGAAAAGGGTGAAAAACCGATAAGAACCAGGGCCTATTCAAATTTCAATGTCCAAAAACTTTTTACTAATTCCGGCTAAACACCTTTCTCTGATAATTTCACCCAATTCCGAAAGGGGAAAGGGTAAACCGACGCCTCAGATCAACTCCAATGTCCTAGCGAGCTATGTGTCTCTATCTAGAGGTTGCAAGGACGAAAAATACGTTACTTTTTCCTGCTGTACGACTTCACTTGTATGGTAAAATGAGAAGAAGCGTAAGGCTGTTGTATGTTGTGTCTGTGAGCATTTGGAATTGCTGTTGTTAACGTTTGAGAAAGAAAAAAAGGGTTGGGTCGGTGAAGGGTTGGTCCGGGTTACGGGTTAACGAAAAAAGTAGGATGGGATTTGGTGTAATTTTAACTAGAAATTAGAGGCTTTAATGGGCTCTATTGTTTGGAAAAGAATTTGGGAAAAGTTCTGTCTGAAAATCGGTCCCTAATTGGGGTCAAAATGTGGCTAAGTTCGTAGTTAGGAAATGGTCAATTGCATTATAATTATAACCAACGTGGAATTTATAATTTAGCCATATTGAGTTATCTTAGAGAATTCGGCTAGATTTTATATAAGACAAATTAATATAAATTAATTAGTGAGCTTCTTAATCTTAACGAAATAAAATAATTAACTTAATTATGAATTCATTAGCTCAAAATATAGACCATTATATAACTAAACTAATTAACCAAATATTTAGGTAAGACTAAAATCTTTCCGGGACAATTTTCGAATATTCGTAAAATGTACTAATTATATACAATATTATATGAAACATATTATTATTTAGAATTTACAAAAGTGACAAACTATTTAAAATAACTTTCAACTATATATATTTTATTATATTTTGAAATTTTACAAAACTAATTATTTTAAATCGTTTGAAATTGAGGAAGCTCAGTGATTAATTTATATTGTGGAGGTCCAAAATTGAGTGTCGACAACTGTCCCTCATTTTACTTGGATGGATGCAAGAAATACGAGAAAAATGAAATTGACTAATCCAATTTTGACCGATCACGCCTTCGTCTTATGGAAACGGGATTTGGTATGGATTTTCGGAATTATGGCCGAACCCCTGAAATGGGTTTCCTACATATCTCAGGCTATATGAAAATTTAGGCCACTTGTAGTTCAGTACGCTTGATTTGACGCAAGATTTTGAAAGAATTCATAAGTCATCCCGATATCGAATTATGGAGGTACCGAAATTCTTGAGAATAAGAATTGAGAGCGAACGTTGGAATACAACCGAGTTTTCAACATTGATCCCTCCTACATATTCCTCGATTTAGGAAATCAGGCTGCTTGTAGTTCGACTCGATTGGTTGAAAAGGAAATCTCTTATGCTAAGATATCCTTCGGTTCAGGATGAGCGACAAAGTAAGTCGAGTATGAAAAGGAGGCTTGCAACCTTTTCGCCATGAATGTGGTGCACTTCACACCCATAACCAAGAATTTACATGGACATAATCTCCAACACTTTTGGAGCGTTGTCACTCCGATTGAAAAATTGATTCCGTTGAACCCAAAATTACCGGATGCGAAACAAAGACCGATAAATCTAGGAAAAACCCACATGACTTTTAACTTGGGTGTGGTTTAATTGTGGTGGAAGTCGCTCCTCTGCTTGCGTCCTAAGAGTTTGTCACTCCTCTTTGGACTATGTCCCAGTTCACTGCTAAGAAAAGATTCCACATTATGCTGCATCCTTTTTTATGTCGTCCGCACCTGTGGTCTATTTTGGAGAATTCATCCTTTCGAATGCTGTCGATAAAGACTGAGATAAAACTCATTAGCATAAAATTCAATTCAAATGGGGAGATAGTGTCTGTTACCGTGTTGACACTTAATTGCTCTCCTTGAACATTTGACGTCAACTCCATCGAGTTTGATGTAAAGAAAATGAAGCTTATGTCTCATATTTGCAATATAATCTTCAATGTGCTCTTCCTTTGATGTCAAAGTAATAAAATAGGTTGATGTAATATGTTGACGATTCTCTTGATATCATTGTTGATGATTCTCTTGATGCCGTTTTTGCAAAGAAAAATGATGCAGTCGATATTGATTTTCTTGTGAAGAGTAAATCTTTCTCCTGCGGTGCATAACTCCTTCTCTTATTATGATGACTCCTTTCTCTTGCGATGCATGAATTCCTTTCCCACGATGCATGAATATTTTTCTCGCGATGCATGAATCTTCTCTTGCAATGCATGAATCTTTTATTGCGATGCATGAATCCCTTTCCTCGCGATGCACGAATTCCTTTCCCGCGATGCATGAATCCTTCTCTTGCAATGCATGAATCTTTTCTCTCACGATGCATGAATCTTCTCTTACAATGCATGAATCTTCTCTTGCAATGCATGAATATTCTCTTGCAATGCATGAATCCCTTCTTTCGCGATGCATGAATCCTTCTCTCATGATGTATGACTCTTCTTGCAACACGTGACTTCTTTCTCTTGTAATGCATGAATATTTTCTCTCGCAATGAATGACTTCTTTCTCGCGATGCATGACTTCTTTATCTTGCTATGCATGACTTCTTTCTCTTGCTATGCATGAATCTTTGATGATGTCTCTCTGATACCTAACGAAGATGATGCTTCACCCACCAACATAGGTGATCTTTCGGGTATCTCTGGGTGGTGATATCGTCTCAATTGACAATATAATAAAAATGATCCTCAGAGTAGTGGTATCATCTCATTTGATGATATGATATGATTGACTCTCCGGGTAGTGGTATCATCTCAATCGACAATACGATATGATTGACTCGTAGAGTAGTGGAATCATCTCATTCGACAATGTAATATAAAGAACTTTCAGGGTAAGAATATTATCATATCTGATAATATAATGCAGAGAAACGTCTTCCAGGTATTTTTAGTTGCTGGAAAATAATAATATTGCTCTCTTTGTGGTTTTTGTTTTTTCCCATCTCCGAACATAGTTGCAATGTTCCTTATGAACCATGCTTTGCTTGAGAATTTAAATAAAATAATGTTACTCAGTTTCCCAACTCTTTAGTATGAGAAGCATAAAATATTTCCTACATCCACAGAGAAATTGTCAATTTTGGGGAGCTCTTCACCCTTTTGATTTATCCATATTCATTGAATGGTGGAATATGCTGATTTTGAGGTAAACCTATAGACCTGCATCCACAGAAAAAATTGTTAGTTTTAAAAATAAACTGATCTGTGTCGATCTCTTCAGTTGTCTGCTTCTTGTCTTGCTATCTTCGGTTGATCTCATCTCCTGCTTCTTGATAGATAAGACAAAACATTATTATGCAAAAAATAATTCAAACACAAAAGGAAAGTTTTAAGGAAAATAGATTTTCAAAAAGAAATATTTGGGGAAAGGTCACTGCCAAGTGTCATGTCACGTCAAGCTTAATGAACATCATTGAGGTTGATGCACCGAGCTTTATGTGATCACTTGCTGGGAAGTATTAAAAGTTTCTCTAAACTGCCGATGAACCTTGTTGAAATTTTGAGGCCATCCTCAAAATTTCTGTCCCAGTTAATTGTCTTGGCTTATCTTTAACCGTTGGTGAGCAAATCACGGAATTTTTTCGGATCCTCTAAAAAATTTTCTCCCAGTTGCAAATTTTAAAATATCTTCAGTCTCGACTTTGTTGGAGAGATTTCTCTCTTGAGGATTTTTGAGTCACTCTCAAAAAAAATTTCCCAGTTTCTATCGTAAAGATAAAAAATAGAAATCTTACAGGAGATATGACCGAACCCTTGTGGCGCCTACGTATCCCGTTGAGGAAGGAATTCGGTCAAACGTAGTTCCCCTCTCGAGGATTAATAAAAATAAGAAATTTACAAAGAAACCGACCCAGGCCGACATAGGCCTCCTACGTATCTCATTCTTAAGAATTCAGGTCGAAAGTAGTTCAAATATTAAAAGGGGATAAATGGGTGACCGAGGCCGACATAGGCCACCTACTTATCTCATTCTTGAGAACTCAGGTCAGATGTACTTCATTACAAGAGGGATGAAATTCTGAACGAAGCGATTACAAGCCAATAAAATGATTACAAGGAAATAACAGAAAAACATAGTGAAACTTCACACATAGTATCTCTTGACAACATCTGAATTGATTGGGTTCGGCCATTCAGTGCCATCCATCTCTGACAGGATCAAGGCACCTCCAGATAACACTTTGCGAACCATGCAAGGCCCTTGCCAATTTGGTGCAAATTTCCCTTTGTACTCATCCTGATGAGGGAAAATGCGTTTGAGAACCAACTGACCAATCTCAAAAATTCTAGCTCTTACTTTCTTGGTGAAAGTACGAATCATTCTCTGTCGATACAGTTGTCCATGACAAAAAGCAACCATTCTCTTCTCATCAATCAATGTTAACTGATCGATCCACTTGCGAACCTATTCAGCATCACTCAATTCAATTTCTTGGATGATTCTCAGTGAAGGTATTTCGACTTCGGCAGGTATAACTGCTTCTGTTCCATATACTAGCAAATATGGAGTAGCTCCAACTGATGTTCTAACAGTCATTCGGTAACCCAACAATGCATATGGCAACATCTCGTGCCAACCTCTGCGATTATCAATCATTTTCCTCAAAATCTTCTTTATGTTCTGTTGGCAGCTTCTACGGCTCCATTCCTTTGGGGATGATAAGCAGTTGATTTTCGGTGGGTAATCTTGAATTGTTCGCATATCTCTCTCATCAAGTGACTGTTGAGATTCGCTCCATTATAAGTAATGATGGATTCTGATACTCCAAACCTACATATCAAATTGTTACGAACAAAATCAACTTCAACCTTCTTGGTCACCGACTTATACGAAGCTACTTCCACCCACTTGGTAAAGTAGTCAATGGCAACCAAACTGAATCTGTGTCCATTAGAGGCGGCCGGCTCTATCGGACCAATAACATCTATGCCCCAAGTTACAAATGGCCAAGGTGAACTCATAGCATTGAGTTCATGAGGTGGGACTCGGATCAAATCACCGTGCACTTGACATTTATGACATTTCTGCACAAACTTGCAACAATCGTGCTCCATAGTCATCCAAAAATAACTGGCTCGAAGGATCTTCCTTGCCAAAGTGAGTCCATTCATGTGAGTACCAAAAACTCCGGCATGTATTTGTTGCAGAAACTTTACAGCTTCACTAGCATCAACACATCTGAGAAGACCTAAGTCTGGAGTCCTTATATAAAGGATTTCTCCATTTGCAAAGAAATTGAGGGCCATACGGCGTATCGACTTCTTTTGGTTAAACATCGCATTCTTAGGATAGGTCCCGGTCTCTAAATACCTCTTGATGTCAAAATACCAAGGTAAACCATCTAGTTTCGCTTAAATATGTGAACAATGGACAGGCTGCTCTGTTACCTCTATATCCACTGGATCAATATAAATTGTATTTGGATGCCTAATCATTGATGCGATGGTGGCAAGATCATCGACTAACTCGTTTTGTGTTATGGGAGTGTGTCTGAACTCAATTTTGCGGAATATTTTACACAACTTCTGCATATACTGCACGTATGGTGTGATCTTTGGATTCTTCACGGCCCATTCTCCTTGAACATGATGAATCAACAAATCTGAATCTCCAATAACCAGAATCTCATGAACATTCATGTCGATGGCCATCTTTAAACCAAGGATGCAAGCTTCGTATTCTGCCATGTTGTTCGTGCAATCAAATTGGAGTTTAGCTGCCATAGGACAGTGTTGACCAGCTTCTGATACTTAGACCGCTCTGATACCTTTTCGTTGGTGATTCGCTGCTCCATCAAAGAATATTCTCCAACCAGGGTATGCCTCTGAAATATCTTCACCCATAAACGAAACTTCTTCATCGGGAAAATAAGTCTTGAGCGGTTCATACTGTTCATCAACTACATTCTCCGCAAGATTATTAGCCAAGGCTTGTGCTTTTATAGCCTTCTGAGTCACATACACAATATCAAACTCGCTCAAAAGCATTTGCCATTAAGCCAACTTTCCGATCGGCATTGCTTTCTGGAAAATATACTTCAACAGGTCCATTCTGGAAATAAGGTATATGGTATAAGAAGACAAATAATGTCTCAACTTCTAAGAAATCCAAGTCAAAGCACAACATGTCCTCTCTAAAAGAGAGTAACGAGCCTCATATGGAGTGAACTTTTTGCTCAAGTAATAAATGGCTCGGTCCTTCTTCCTAGTCTCATCATGTTAATCAAGCACGCATCCTAATGCGTTATCCGGGACAGAAAAATATAGCAATAACGGACTCTCTTTTCGCAGAGGTATCAACACTGGTGGATTGGAAAAATATTTCTTGATGGCATCAAAAGCAGTTTGACATTCCTCGATCCATTTGGTCGAGGCATCTTTTTTCAATAACTTAAAGATGGGCTCTCACACCACGGTGGATTGAACTATGAACCGGTTGATGTAATTCAACCTTCCCAAAAAACTCATCACCTCTTTCTTGGTCTTTGGAGGAGGTAATTCTTGGATCGCCTTGATCTTGGAAGGGTCAAGCTCAATGTCCCTCCTGCTGACTATAAATCCCAACAACTTGCCAGCTGGCACTCCAAAAGCACACTTGGCGGGATTAAACATCAAATTATATCGGCGTAAGAGATCAAAGAATTTTCTCAAGTGAGTCAAGTGGTCCGAACTCTCGCGGGACTTGATTATGACATCATCTACATACACCTCGATCCCCTTGTGAATCATATCGTGAAATATGTTCTTATAGCCCTCATGTAAGTAGCACCAACATTTTTGAGACCAAACGGCATTACCCGATAATGATATACACCCCCAAGGCATAATGAAAGCTGTCTTTTCTACATCTTCTTCATCCATGCGGATCTGGTGGTAACCCGCATAACAATCCAAAAAAGACTGCATCTCGCGCATAGCACAATTATCAATGAGAATGTGAATGTTTTGCAATGGAAAATTATCTTTCGGGCTAGCTTTGTTGAGATCTCTGTAGTCAACACAAATTCTGATCATTCCATCTTTCTTAGCAATCGGAACAACGTTGGCTAACCAAGTCGGATACTGCATCACTTCCACTACATAGGACTTGATCTGCTTTGTAATCTCTTCTATTATTTTCAAACTCAACTCAGGCTTGAACTTTCGAGTCTTTTGTTTTACTGGACTGAAATTTGGGTTAATCGGCAACTTGCGGGATACGATATTTGTACTCAATCCTGGCATATCTCTGTAAGACTAGGCAAACAAATCAATGTACTCCCTGAGCAAATGGACCAGGTCTCTCCCTTGAGCTTCAGTTAGATGTACACTGATTCTGACTTCACTGACACATTCCTCATCTCCGAGATTCACAGTTTTGGTTTCTTCCAAATTTGGCTTATGTTGATTCTCGAATTGTCGAAACTCCTCAGCAACATGTTCAGGTACCTCATTTTCTTCTTCATATTCCTTGAACTCCTCATCACCTGCCTCATTTCATTCACTAGGTTCATGACATGACATTGGCACGTTTTAAATTAATATTACTGAAATCATAAACAAACAAAGTTAGGAAAGTAAAATATAAACAGATAAGTAAACAAACAAATTTCGATAAAAGAGGCTTCTTATTTGAATTGAAAGACAAACGGAAACTTTGGCCATGGTCGAGGGCCATTTTTCCTTTTTAAACATCACAAGGGAATTTAAAAGTTTCAAACAAATAAAACTGCATAAAGGGTGGGTCTCGGGCCTATTCTGGACTACCACCAAATTTAAGATAAACAAAGACACATGTCTTTTCTACCCAGATGAGTGGGAAATCAGGAGTGTTGTGGAGGTCCAGTTCTGCAATTGCTCCTCAGGTTCTGCATCATGGATGCCTAATGTCCCTGCCTCTTCCTCGATGACCGCATCAATCTCCTCAAAAAGGCCCCAGATTTCGTCCCGGAGACCACCATCATTGACATTTTATCATACCGAAAATGACTGGTACAGATAAGGAATTGGCCTGGCCAATGTTTGATCAACATTCTTGTTCTTCATCTCTGCTTCGTCACCTGTTGGGACATATCCCAAACCAAACTATGCTCCTCTAGCGGGAACTTGAATCGACTCGATAATTCCTTGGAAATGCTTCCCCAACCCGAAACCTGGTTCGAAACCATTCTGGAGCATGACGGTAGCAATCATCTTGTACACGGCAGGCATAAGAAGTTGTGGGGCGAAGTCATCACCGGTGACATTTACCAGCTCCACCGTGTAGAAATCACAACCTCGGGAAACCTCGTGGACGATTGGTGCATACGCATCAGAGTGACTTCCCTCACCCTGAATGACTAATTCCTGGTCCTTCCAAAAAAAATCATTAATTGGTGAAGGGTAGAAGGCACAGCCCCGGTCATGTGGATAAACGGTCTTCCAATAATCAAATTGTAGCTGGTATTGATGTCCAACACCTGAAACTCCAAATTGAATTCTACAGGCCCCATCTGAATATCCAAGTTTACTGCCCCTATCGTGTCTCTTTGCACTCCATCGAAATCTCTTACATTGACCTGGTTTTGTTGCACATTTCCCAAGTCGAATTTCAGCTGCTTGAAAGTCGAAAGTGGGCAAATATTGAAACTGAACCCATCGTCGACCAAAACATAATTTATAACTTTGTCCCGGTATTTGATGGTGACGTGCAGAGCTTTGTTATTCATCCTCTCTTCAAAGGGCAGCTCTTCGTCACAAAAACTGATTCGGTGTCCTCAACGTGGTTCATGGCTTCTAAATTGTCATTGTTAGTAGCCACAGGAACATAAGTATCATCAAAAGCCCTCATCAGAGCCTGCCTATGTAACTACGAACTCATCAATAAGGCCCACACAGAGATCTGAGCCGGCGTCTTCTCCAAATGCTTCACAATCGAATAATGTTTCGGCTGCACTTTTCTCCAGAACTCCTCGACCTCGGCTTAACTGATTGGTCTTTTTGTTTGGTTCTTCTTATTCCCTCCTTGAGCTAACTCTTTCAGTGTGTAGAACCTGCCAGATCTGGTCATAGCCTGGGTAACAGCCGTTTCAATCACAAACTTTAGTTGGGTAAGAGTTTCTCGTGGTACTAAGGCAACAACCTTCTCGGGTGTCATAATCACAAACTCTTTTTTTTCTATAATTCTCAACGAAGCTACAGCCCTTTCCAGTTCATCAGGAGCAATCAGAACTGTTGCCTTCGTCACGCACCAGTCATCATCTGTCTCTATCATATTGATAGTAGCGCGTCCTTGATTTGGAAAAGGATTATTATTAACATTAGGCACAATTTTCTGAAGATAGACCACATTCTGGTCAATCAGGTCTTGGATCTTATGCTTCATGTTGATACAGTCCTCGGTATCATGTCCAACACTGTTGGAGTGATATGCACACCTCTGATCAGGTTTGTAAAACTTTGAGCTAGTGTCAATCAGCTTGCGCCCCACTGGATGAATATATCCTGCCGCAGTTAATCGCTCAGGCTTTCAATAATCTGAGTGAAAATTCTAGCAGGCTTCTTCTCAAATCTGGGACGGGAGGGATCGTAATTGCCTTGTTGAGGATGAGGCATTTGGCGATAATTTGGAGCATTCGAACGGGGGGCTTGATAACTGGGATATGAGTTGGTTTTATAATTTGGTTGTGGAGCTTGGTAGTTCGAGGGGGTATTTTGGTAAAGTGGAGCTGGAGTTTGGTATATTGGGCGAGGCGTTTGGTAAGTTTTCTGAACGTTGGCACAGTTAGACACGTCATTTCGGTAGTGATGAGATGGAGTCTGGAAAACTGGAGGGGGAGTTTGGTAGATAGTGTGGGGAGTTTGGTAGCTAAGAGGTGGAGTATTTTGATAACTGGGAAGAGGGGTATTTTGGTAACTGGGGGGAGGGGTATTCTTGTAATCAACATGTGTATAACAAGCCGGGTATGCACTCTGTGAAGGTTGAGAACGACCTTGGTGTGATGAGGATATCCTTAGGGTCTTCTTCCCCTCATTAGAGATAGATGACACATCCTCTCTTTTCTTCTTCAACAAGCCCGAAGATCTGGGCGAGGTAGCAACACGGGCAATCTTCCCGGTTCTCAATCCATCTTCGATAGTCTCACCTACCTTGACTATCTCAGCAAATTTTGCTCCAACGAACAACATGATTCTGCCATAATATTCGGGCTCTTGTACCCGCACAAACACTTCGACAATTTCCTTTTCTGACATAGGAGGTCTAACTCTAGCTGCCTCCTTTCGCCATCTATATGTGAATTCTCTGTAACTTTCGGTCGACTTCTGCTTCATCTTCTCCAAGGAGTAGCGATCAGGAACGATCTCCATATTGTAGGCGAATCGTTCAATGAAGTCCTTAGCCAGAGCGTTCCAGCTAGACCACTGTCTCGTTTCATGAGATGTAAACCATTCTAGAGCTTCTCCGCTAAGACTTCGGCTAAAAAACTTCATTAACAAAGCTCCGTCTCTCCGAACTCCCACGAGTTGGTCACAGTAGGCCCTCAGGTGTGCTAAGGGGTTCTCCATTCCTCCGAAGATGTCAAATTTTGGCACATTGAACCCCTCCGGGAGGTCCAAATTTGGATGAATGCATTGGTCTTCGTAACTTAACCCGGCGACCTCAGGAATGCAGCTCAACTCCTTCATGGCCTTTCTAATTTCCTCCTTCATATCTATCTTAGAGGTCTTTTCCTTTGACCTCACTCTCTTTCCCTCTCCTCATAGTGGTCGAGCTTGTGTGTCATGCTCGTTGGGGAGTGGCATTTGGAAAGTTGCTTTTTGCGGTAGTGGTGGAGTAATAGGGGGACTCTGTCCATTTCAAGGGGCGTGATAGTTTTGGGGAAAAATGTGGGCGCTGGTAAACTGGTTTTGGTGAAGGAGAGAAGTGTGTGGGTTATTAGCGTTTTGGCTGTGAGGGGGTAGGCCAGTTTGGTGGTTTGCATTAGGGGCAGGGAGTGGTGCTTGGAGGTTGGTATTTTGAGGAGGGGGTGGTGTTTGATAAGAGGCTGAGGCGTAATGAGGGTTTTGGGTAGTAAGGTCAATGATGGAGGGATTACGAGCATGACTTGAAGGTGGGTTTTGATCTTGTTCCACGTTAGAAGGGGGAATTTGAGATGGAGGTCTTCCGTCTAGTTGAGCGTTGATAGCAAAAATCGGAGGAGGCAAATCTTGTTTTTTCTCTGCATCTCCACCCTCATCTCACCATTTTATTGCATCAACTGCAGGATCAGTTCATTCTGATCAGCAAGGGCGGGCTGAGCCACCACAACATCAGTAAGGCTGGTTTCGTCGTTGTTATCACCCATTGCTGCTTTTGCCTTTTGTAAACTTTGACTGGGGAAGGAATCTGTAGGACCTTTAGATCTAGTGAAATACTGATGATCGGCCAGTGTATCTACACAGATCAGTTCTAACTACTTGTAGAGAAAAGTAACTCAAAGGAAAATCTGTTAGTATTAGGTATGGATGAATAACGCAAGATATCATATAGAAGACATATAAACATATAAGAGTTGCTTAGTTTGAGAACATGTTAACCCACGAATAATGGAGACTGATTTTTTGAACAAGCAGGAATTTTCTCGTTTTATTTTGAGGCTAGTGACTCAGAAAGGTTAAATCGTGTTGAGCTAAGGTCTGCTTGCTGCATCTCTCGGCATCTGTTGATCTGAACTCAATGTTTCCTTGTAGAATGAGATGGAAAAGACAATTTAAAAAAGAATAGGGGTCGGGCCTTGAAAGGCTGCCTACGTATCTCCCAAGGAGAATTCAGGCCCTATATAGTTCGAATACAGAGGAAAATTTCATTTTCATTCATTCATTTCTGGTGATTACAAGGAAAATGAAAAACAGATAATAAAGCTCCTAAAAGATAGATGGTGCCTTCACCGAAGTTTCTTCTTCTGACTATCGTATTTGCCACGGGGGACAAACTCAACTTGAATCTTTCCCATGTTGACGAGGGATTCCACGTCATAGCAAACCCCGAGGCACCTTCTAATGTTGTGATCTATGGCGTCATGATAAAGGTAGGGTTTCCAGATTTCACGTCCAACGGGATCTATCGCCTCGCCATCCTTTCTGATAGAGGCCAATACTCCTTTTTGAACCAACTGACTATAGATATCCAACAATGATTTCTTGAAAGGTCTGAAGTAGTGACAATAGAAGATAGTGTGCTTAGTGACAGACATACTAGGCTCTAGTTGGTCACAGGTAAGAACGGTGTTCTCACCCCACATATACAGGATCTCCCCAATGTTGATCAGGTTGCGAATTGCTGCCTTAAGCTCCACACATTCTTCTATAGTGTGTCCTCTTTGGTTCGGGTGGTAGGCGCATGTCTTTTGAGAGCTTTCATGCCCAAACCCAGAAGTGGTTCCTTCGAGAGGCTTCAGCATACCTGACGCCTTAAGGTACTCGTAAATGAGAGCACATGGCACAACTCTTGCCCCCACGCTATGTGTCCGCTCATAAGCCGGGAGAGTGATCTGTTTGTCTCCTCCTTTCAGACGTCCCAGGAAGGGAGGCGTATAGATGATTTCCTCATCGGCATCTTCTTCAGTAGCTCCAGGGTTAGTGTCTTTGGGACCGCTATTGGCTTCTTGATTAAAAAAAGAGCATTTTCCACGTATCTTCTGAAGCTTCATGGTTATGTCATTGTTGAAGACATCGTATTCTTTCTGCACAACAACTGTCTTTTTCCTTATAACATCGCATTTTGTCATCTTTGCTGTGAATTCCGTGTCCAGTGCCGCATTTGCTAATCGTGCGACCACGGTGGCAAACTCCACTTCCATTCTCCTTTCTCTGGTTTCTTGGATCTCATGCCTGAGACGCTGCAATTCCATTATCAAATCCTCCTCAGTTAGCTCTATGTTGATACCCCTGCCTTTTTCCATCTTAGCAGCAATTCTACCTTTCCTGAGATAATAGAGTAATATTTTAGGATTTCGTATTGGAATTTTATTTCTGGCTGAGAAACTAAAAACTCATGGAATTTTGGTCGGACATTTTGGTAGTGACTTGTATTTGGTGTTGTAGGGATTTTTGGGGAAAATTTGACTAGGAGTGGGCTAAAAATGTCCTCATTCAAAGCAACAATATCACATAAACAGTTAAAGCACATAAGCATATATCGCGCGTCCTAAACAAGTAGAGGGCCCTTTTGCGCCAAGGGTAGGCCTAGCGTATTTGAAAGATGTATGTGTAGAATTGAACCATTTTGTTACCCCAAAGCAAATTTCGCATATAAAATGATGTTCGAGAGGCGAAAATAAGCAGGGGAAGTAGGGAATAAACGAAAAACACAAAGGAAAGGCCCACGCAGGGGTCATTTGAAAAGAGTACCAAAAATACAAGAAAGGCAAGCCCATGCAAGGGCAAACAACAATAAGTACATATGGATTTCTTGAGTTCTGTGTCTCTTCACCAAGTGACTCATTATCCACCATTGGAGGAGAAGGTTGCAACCCTGAAAGTAACGATGCCCTTCATTGCATTTTCCCAAAGCACGGTACATGTCGGAAAGGATTAAATGTTCGATAGGATAATATTTTTATTGCACTTGGTTCAGATGCACGTGGAACAGAGTCTGCGCAAGCATTATCACTCGGGTGTTGATACTGAGGCTCGAGCCGTGTGGGAAAACCATGGTGCCCAATAGTGCGATGGTGAATGCCAAAGGTCTGATCCCGTCCCATTCTCTGTAAGTGACCCTGAACTCTTGGTTGTAATTCGCGTAAAAGCTTGCGTTCCCGAATCTAACATAAAGATCCATAAAAGAAATGTTAGAACCTTTGGCCCAAAAGGCGCTATCCTTTCTTAATTCGAGCCAATTTATAATATCCTCGAGAGTAGGCTTGTTAGGGATTAAGATGTTTTCCTGCTTTCTCAGTCTTCTTTCAAGCCTTGTACCGACTGTGTCTATTCTGTCCCGGATTTACTCAATTGTTGGGGTGATCTCCATGGTTCCAAATCGAAACACCATTTTCTCGTTGCCCCAATAGCCTGTGAGGACTTCAATCAGTTTGGGCCACCTAACCATGTTGATGAGTTCTGTTAGGGCTCCTACAAATTTGTTGAGGTCCCTTTTGTGAACCACAATGAGGTCGTTGTACCACAACTTGAGCATAACTGGAGCTTCCACTACCATGTCGAATTCGGGGAACCGATCCATACCTAAAAAAAAAACCACGGTTAAGATTCCGTCCCCAAAATAGGCAACAATCAGGTTTCCACACATACATCTTTCAAATGTCAAATAATATGGTATGTCGTTAGGTCGTGGACCTTGGACATGATTTTTGGCGGTTTTACTAACGGACTTAATACGCCTTGGGTATTAAGCCGTCTTAGGCTAATGCTTAGATTTGGATTTAGTTTCTCTCTACTCTAGGTTGACTAGAATTGGTTTAGAAATGACGGTTTCCTGAGTTGGGCAAACAACGGGGTGAAGATTAATAAACGACGTTGGATGACCGCAAGCGAACTATTCATTTATTAGTTCCAAAGAATTCAACTTCTATTTTTTCTGAAGGACAGCCGTGGTAAGCCACGTAACCGCCTTTTCCTAATGCAATCTATTTTCCGTTTGGCAGAATCAGGTGCCATGAATGCCACAATTAATATAAGATACGATAATTTAAACAATTAAACAGTTAAACACATAGACAAACAATTAATCTTAAGGTTAGAACCATTCAAATATCTAGCAGAGTCGTCATTCTGTTTTATTAGGAAAATATAATTTGACTGGTTTTAAGAGTCGCCACTTAATTTTCAAGGTAAAATTAAGAAAATTATTCATTTCCACAAGACTAAAACAGGAATCTGGTGAAAACTTATAAAGGGGTTCGAGGTTCTTATTAACATTCTAGGAAGGTTTTTAAAGCACCTAGAATATCCGCTAATGCGGTTATCCGATAATTAATTTATTTGGCTAAAATATTTTATCTTAATTTGACTTGAGCAATTTTTATAGTTAAAACAATTTTAAAGGGGAAAAAAGGAAATATTTAAATATTATCTAAGGGAGCAATCTTATAAAATTATTTCTTTAAATCTTGTTAAGAGATGGCTAATTTAGTTATTTTTCTTTTAAAGCGAAAATGGACGTCTTTCGGGGATTTAAATTTTCCAACCTTAAAATTAACGGCAAATACTAACAAATAAATAAACATAGTAAGACGAAGAGGGAAAGATATTTGGGCCCAAATTTGATTTTCCTGTTCGCCTGGGCCAGTATTTGGGCCCATTTTCATTTTTGGGCCTTTGGCCCATTTCAGTCACCTGCACTGTCCTAGTCAAACATATAATAGCTATCTTTCTTTTGGGCCTTAGCCCCAATTCCTCCACCTATCCTAAAAACTAACAAGTAATAGCAAATAAGTGGCTTAGGCCTAAAATAACAAAATACAAATTTCTTGAATTAAGAATGGGCCTTTGGCCCAAATTTTTCAATTTTCTCGATTTGTTGCTCCTTTCAACTTCTGGACCTATTCGTAGACTTTTATGGGGCGGCCGACTCAGATAAAAATAGAATCAGGCCTCTGTGACCCAAAGGAAAATTGAGGATAGAGTCCGCGAGGACTCAGACAGAGATTTCACAAGCAATGAAACGATAATAAGGATTAGTACCCGAGAATAACACAGTAACACCATATCTAAAACGAATCATAACAACCCCTAAACCAACACAAAGTAAATAACTCGGCTGAACTTAGACAACATGGACCTGAACAAAGCAATACAAACTCCAAAGATACTAAATTCAAGGCATGCTAAAATAAACACCGTTTAATCTACTATTTGACACTTAAAACCCATAGCAAGCAAATGCTACTCAACTCATTCAATGAGCCGATATGCTAATGAAGTATGCTAACAATTAGAGCTAATTATTCAGATTCAATTGTAGTCATATGAAGCACCCCCAGCTTAAATGAATAGTTAAAAGAGCACACTGGCTGTTCAAATTAATAAGTTAATAGGGTGACTAATACCCATGATAACCGAAATACAAAGATAAAGTAAAAAGAAAAATAAAATAAAATAAAAATAAAAATAAAATAAACTAAAATAATAAAATTAAATCCATCATGCTTTCAAATAACTAAAAAAAAAGTAATACACACGTAAACTATATTGAACTTCACCCTCAAAATGATAATCAAATTAGAAATCCTTTAAAAGCTAACAAGTCATTGAAATTTTAATGGAAGAAGTGAACAAATATATGAGTAAACTAAGTATGGGACCAGCCACAACTTCATGTGCAGTGATATCAAATAAACAAATATAAGTGATCAAATCACTAACAGACTTGAGAAAATTAGCCAGTCCTTTCCAAATGTACACATTTATTACATGGCTAGTTAAACAGAGGACATCTATGAATATTTTATGCTAAAGGAAATATTTCTCTGAGGAAGATACACAATCCACGATATGAATCAAGTAGTTATGTAAAATTGAAAGTAATGAAAGCTTTACTAATAACTAAAGCTCTACTAAAGAGAATTTCAACAGCAAACCAATGTGTAAAATCACTCAAATGAATATTTACGAAGATATCTTTTGGTATATAAGCCATTAGAGGCTTATTCTAGCTATAATACTTTCTCTTAACCAAACTAACAGTAGGGAGATAAGCCACAGAAATCGCTATGCATAAATACTGGAGCATATTGCTATGATAGAACATGCTAAGATTGACTCGATTAGCAAATAAGTAAAATAAAATATAAATAAAAATAAGGTGTCAAACATTCAAGATGCTCCACAAATGAGTCCTGCAGTAGACAAATGACAACTCAAATAGCACAAGTTTACGCATTCACCGAATACACAAAAAAAATAAGCACACTCAAAATTGAGAGGGCTCGGCTACACACACAAACATAAGAAATGATGAGCAACTGGATGTTAAATGAGCAGAAAATAAAGGAGAGGTTTTCCCTTCTTGCGGGCACCGAACTGTGATGGTAAGCCAGTGATTACCATTCTTCCACCACGAGACTCAAACGCTAGCGGTGGTCGGGAAATCTTTGTTGAATATTTAACCCAAGCACTGAAACTAGACACCTCATCTATCTTTGAAGTGTATTTAATGCGTATTTTTAATTAATTTTCTCAAGCTACTTTTTTTTTCACTGATAAAAATTTCCCCGCCCCCCAAAATACTGAAAGAGAAAAGAATATATAGAAGGAGATTTGGGTTTACAATTTGGGGGAAAAGGGTAAAAAATCGATAAGAACCAGGGCCTATTCGAATTTCAAAATCCAAAAACTTTTTACTAATTCCGGCTAAACACCTTTCTCTGAAAATTTCGCCCAATTCCGAAAGGGGAAAGAGCGAACCGACACCTCCGATCAACTTCAATGTGCTAGCGAGCTATGTGTCTCCATCTAGAGGTTGCAAGGACAAAAAATGCGTTACTTTGTCCTGTTGTACGACTTCACTTGTAAGGCAAAAGGAGAAGACGCGTAAGGCTGTTGTACGTTGTGTCTGTGAGCGTTTGGAATTGCTGTTGTTAACGTTTGTGAAAGAAAAAAGGGGTTGGGTCGGTCAAGGGTTTGGCCGGGTTACGGGTTAAGGGAAAACGTGGGCTGGGATTTGGTGTAATGTTGACTTGAAATTGGACGCTTTAATGGGCTCTATTGTTTGGAAAAGGATTTGGGCAAAGTTCTGTCTGAAAATCGGTCCCAAATTGGGGGTAAAATGCGGCTAAGTTTGTAGTTAGGAAATGGTCAATTGCATTACAATTATAACCAACGTGGAATTTATAATTTAGCCATATTGAGTTATTTTAGAGAATTCGGCTAGATTTTATATAAGACAGATTAATATAAATTAATTAGTGAGCTTCTTAATCTTAACAAAATAAAATAATTAACTTAATTATGAATTAATTAGCTCAAAATATAGACCATTATATAACTAAACTAATTAACCAAATAGTTAGGTAAGACTAAAATCTTTTCGGAACAATTTTCGAATATTCGTAAAATGTACTAATTATATACAATATTATATGAAACATATTATTATTTAAAATTTACAAAAGTGACAAACTATTTAAAATAACTTTCAACTATATATACATTATTATATTTTGAAATTTTACAAAACTAATTATTTTAAATCATTTGAAGTTGAGGAAGCTTGGTGATTAATTTATATTGTGGAGGTCCAAAATTGAGTGTCAACACAGCTACAACAGATTAATGTAATGATAAACCAAGCAGTATCTGACATTTGAATAAAGTTGTTTACCATTGGATACTCTAAACAAATTTTGATACATAACATATTAAAATCTCACAACATAGTTTTGTGAGCACTTGAACTACAAGTATCCACAAATAATAATAAAAACGACCTTACTTTCCTAGAAATCAAGAAGAAAAAGTCATGTTGCTTAATAGATTTTTCAAAAAGATAGTCTATCGAGCTGTATCAAAGGTTATAATTAACAAATTTAATTGAAAGAAGCCAAAATAAAGAGTTGTCAGTACACCAAAAATGATGTTTAACGACAATAAATAGCTTAATTACCGCTACATATGTATTTTTAGAGGCAATTTATACACTCTATAAATCTCCATAAGGCTTATAGTGACATAGTTTCTAATGACAATTAATTAATGTCGGTAAAGGCTCTAGAACTTTTCGTTAATGTGCATATTTATTGCCGATAAAAATGAATTTTGTTATAGTATATTTTGGCCATATGTTAGTTTCAAGAAAACTTGATCTCTAATTATGCCCAAATAGAAGAGAGTAAGAAATATCAAATTAGTCAACCTGCGATACACGAACTGAACGAATTGTCTCTACACTAATATTCTAGAAAGAGTGTAATGCTATAAAACAAATTTACCTAAGGCAAAACAATTATAATAATATACTAACTGTCGCAAGCGAGAGAGTCATATGTTTTGTTCTTTTAACAAACTTCACCATTGTTTCCCTATTAGTTATCTCACATTTGTTGTTGTGTGCTATCAAATATAGCATAGCCCAAAAGGAATTTTTCCAAAAAGTATATGAAAAAGCCTGTAAAAGGGACAGTGGAAAGGGACAAAAGAGGATATCAATTTTCAATCATCCTTGTTGTAATTTATAACAAAGTTAAAGAAAACTCACAAAAATAGCAAAAAGAAATTTCAATATTTATATGAATCACTATGACTTGCAGTGAGTGAGGAAATAGGTGACCAAACTTCACATTCTCGATTTTGTTCTGAAGGTAGAATTTCGAACATGATGTTTTTTTGTGAAAATGTTGGAGCTGATAAAGAAAAAAGAAGGAAGAAATTTTATTGAGAATGAGGAGATGGATCTTTCTCTTGCTAGATTTATAGAGTACTCACTGGACTAAAATAACTAAAATATCAATTGTATTAAATCTCACTTTAAATTTTCATGCCATAAAAGTCACGTTTCTTTCCATAACTTTATCTATATATTTACTCTAGATTATTTGGTTAGTTAGATATTAAATGACCTTTTCAGGTAAAACATTTACTAATCGGTTATTATTTATGGCTAGTAAGAATTAGACTTATATGATATATTACAACACAAGGGGTCTTATATACCCCTTCACTTTGTCATTTAGAGCTAATATATCCCTCATTATAAAAGTGGTTCATATATACCTATAACTAGGTATGTTACACGTGCTCCACACGAGATTGAACTATTCTATAAATCTTACATATGATTATTCGGTGGTATTTGTATTTTCGATACATACAGTACATTTTCAAGAACATTTTATGTTATGGCAAAACGTTTCTCCAAATCTAATGTGCTATATTTTTTTAATTTTCTTTTTTATTGCACAAACATTATGAATCCTAGAAAGATTTTAAGTATAATAAAGAAGTCTAAGAAAATATCCGTCGAAATAGTTGGTTAGAAGTAATGAAATTTTCTGACTTCTAGGAAGTTATAAAGAACAACCACAGACATTAAAGAAAAGACAAAAAATCCTCGAACAACAAAACTGCCAAGTGAAGTGGAACTTCACATCCACACAAGAAAAAAATTAACGAAATTAAGATGAATGACCTTTGGCTCATTTCTTATGAACCTCCATCAATCTCTTGTTTATTATATTATGCCATATCAAATATATATACAAAATTACCATAATATTGTTAACATCTTAAAGGTTTTTCCTTATTGTCTTATAATGATCATTAATATTGCTTAGGTTTTATATCAACGACCCCAATTTGTTATAAAACCCCGCAACTAGAAAGCGCAGGAATAAGAAAGAGTCATTTTTGGAAAGAATGAAAAATCTGTAAATTTGACAAAGTTAAGTTAAGTATGACTTTTGGCTCAAATTAAAACAACAATAACTACTATATGAGGATTATTTAGGTGTGCTAAAAGGTATCGTAGGAAAAACCTTTGAAATATCTTTCTAACACCGCCGAGTTTGCTCAGTTTTGAGTTCCTATGAGGGAGATATGCCTATTTGAAGTTGTATTGTCTAGATAAGGAAAGTCTAAACCGGATTTTAAGGGGTATATTGGTCTTTTCCATGCCCAATTAATTTATTTCGTCTTTAGAAGTTTAATTGGTTTCTAATCAGAATTAGATTATTTGACGCATTTACCAAAACACACTAGGATTTTTGGAGACAGAACTCAACAGGAGAAAGGAGAAGAAAAGTTCAAGACTCGTCAAATTCTTGCAATTTTGGTTGGGGATTTTGTTAAGGATTCAATCCTACGAGGTATGTGATTTCACATAGCGCTGGGTTCGTTCACCCACACACCAAACATGTTTATTTTAGTATGATTTTCATCCTAAAAGATTGAGACTTTGATGTTCTTGACTTGTGTTCTTGAATTGCTTTCGTTCTTGAATTTGAGATGAGATTGAGGGGTTCTTGAGAGTTTAAGGTTTATTTTATAGTTGTGTTTGATAAGATTCTTGTGTACCCATGCTGGGTATCTGAATATGAACAGGAATAGAGAAAAAAAATCGAATTTTGGTGAATTGGGTTAGAAAATAAAGAAGGAAAAAGTCAGGCGAATCTGGGTACCTGGTCCGCGTCGCGGACGTGTTCCTTAGGACTGGGGAATTCTTCTCCGCGTCACGGAGCGGTCACAGACCGTTCTCAAGTTTAACTATCTAAAAACACTCTTAAACATCATGAGATCTTTCTTATCTAAAATTACAATCCTTGTATCCATAATTCAATTTAAGGAAAGTTAAGAGTCAAGTCAAGAGAAGTTAAGAGTCAAGTGAACAGAAGTTCATAGAGTCTTCCAAAAGTTTTTTACAAATGTTTTAACTTTGTTTTAAGACTTGAGTTTTTAGTTGAGCAAAAATAGTAAACTTTGAAGTTCATTTCTTCTAAATACTATTTTGGGACTATGTATTTCCAAAGAGTAAAAGAAGAAAGGAAATCTTGATTTCCAAAAGAGCCTTTGAGCTATTTTTCAGTTAAAGAGTAAATTCTTTCACAATTAAGAAAGAGAGGAAACTTTGATTTCAAAGAGGAGCCTTTGAGAAATGTTTTGAGCAATTATCTCAAACCACAGAAAAAAGTTATGTTTTGAACATAAGAGCTAGAATTATATTTTTGAAGTAGTATTGAGCACAGATATGGCGGAGAGTTCAGACAATACCCAGCCCCCATATACCATGCAGCCACCGTGGGTTGAAAAGGGTCATACTTTTAGATGATTCCTTAATTCTTTTAGTATATACTAGTGGATCCACTAAGTAGTCAGGTTCTATACCCTCGGCAAGGTATAGGACGGCGCTGGCAGCGTGAGGCAAAACGTTGTATCATCACAATAGCTCTTAAGTGATGGTTGTCGGTTAGAGAAACTCCCACAAATGTATTTTATATTCTTATATACAAAGATTATTTGTATTCTCATATACAAACACCGTTCATATTGTATCTTTGCATAAAAACAGAGTCACTATTGTATTTTTCAATACATAGAGTTGCTATTCATGTTTTAAAAGCTTTTCTTTATATTGCATTTGCATTATTGCTTTATATTAAAACGAGTTCAGTTCCGTTGAGACCATGTTTGTTATTTCAGTTCAGTTGAGACCATGTTTGTTATTTCAGTTCCTTTCAAGCTTATCTCTTGTTTAGTATTCCCCTCACATGTTCGTACATTCAATGTACTGATGTCATTTGGCCTGCATCTTTTAATTAGGCAGATATGGGTAACCACGATCAGCATCCAGCGCATCGTTGATTCTAGTTGAGCTCCAGAGTTGTTGGTGAGCCTCCATGCTTCTGGAGGATCCCTTTCATTGCATTCAGTATTTTCATTAGGATGTCGTGGGTCTTATCCTGACATCCATCATAGTTTTAGAGGCTTGATAGATAGACAATCAGATGTTAGTTCTTTAGTCTTTTTAGTTTCATTCTATTATGTTGAGACAGGAGTTAGCCTTATTGTCCAGTTGAATGTTCCTTTATAACATTCTAGTTTATTACATAGACTTATCTTTGTTGAGTAAAATTCTTTTGCTAAGTAACTAAGCCAGGCCAAAGGTTCACTTGGGGCCAACAATGGTTCTAGAGTATCAGTCCCTCCCATGGTGTAGGCTCGGGGCTTTGACAAACTTGTTATCAGAACACAGAGTTCAAAGGTCCTAGGGAGTCTATGAAGCCATGTCTGTAGAGTCCTAGTTATCAGTGTGAAGCGTGCCACATCTATAATTAGGAGGCTGCAACATTTAGAAGCTATCTAAATTCTTTCATACTCATTTTGTGCGATAGAGTTCATCTCTATACAGTTTCTTTCTAATCGTGCTTGTGCGTAACCGATTGTGAGCTAAGGTTTGTTTGAGGAGGCCTTCTTGGGGAATTTCTTTGCCTGAGAACTAACAGATGCTTAGGTATGAGAGTTCCTCACTGTTAAGCAGGATTCTTTGAGCATTCATGAGTACAGTCTGAAGTCACACAACTTTCCCGCTATGCTCCGGAGATGGTTGCTGCCATGAGGGGTATGATGAGTTTATTCGTTGTTGGGTTGTTTGGCCTGTCAAGCAAGGAAGACAAGTCAACTATTCTAATAGGGGATATGGACATAGCAAGGCTAATGATCGATGTGCAACAAGTTGAGGAGGACAAGATGAGGGATAGAAAAGAGTATAAGAATAAGAGGGCTAACACATCAGGGAAGGAGTCCGGGCAACAGAGAATTAATGCCAACTGGTCATCTTTACAACAGAAACAGAATGGACCTGCTCCATAATCTTTTAGTTCACCTGCACCAAAGAACAAAGTTGAGTACAATAGTTAGAATTTCAGAGCTAAACCTGCCTATTCTCAGGGTAGTATGGCACAAGGGGGTAGTATGCCTCTTTCATGTGCTAAGTGTTGTAGGAACCACTGAGGTGTGTGTCCTGATAGCTCCACTGGTTTCTTCGAGTGTGGCCAGAATGGTCATTTTATGAGAGAGTGTCCAAAGAACAAGCAGGGTAACAGTAATGGGGGGACATAGCCCAGTCTTTTTCAGTTGCTCCACCAGACAGAGCTGTATCTAGAAGAGCTACTTCATGGTAAGGCAGAGGACGAAACCGTGTTTATGTTATCACTAGTCGGCAAGAGCAAGAGGATTCTCCAGATGTTGTCACAGGTATGATCTAAGTCTTTAACTCTGATGTTCATGCTTTGCTAGACCCAGGAGCGAGTGTATCCTTTGTAACTCCGTATATTGCGATGAAATTTGATATTCTTTCTCAAAACAGCACTGAGCCCTTTAGTGTTTCCACAGCTGTTGGTGAGTCTATTCTATAAGCGAGAGTCTATCGTGATTGTACTATTTCTGTCAATCACAAGAGCACCATGGCTAATTTAGTTGAGTTAGACATGGTAGATTTTGATGTCATTCTTGGTATGGACTGGATCCATGCTTGTTATGCTTCAGCGGATTGTAGAACTCGAGTTGTCAAGTTCTAGTTTCCTAATGAGTCAGTTATAGAGTGGAAAAGTAGTCAGTAGTTCCTAAGGGTCATTTTATTTCATACCTTAAGGCAAGAAAGTTAGTTTCCAAAGGGTGTGTCAATCACTTAGTCCGAGTTAATGACTCTAGTGTTGAGATACCTCATATTCAGTCAAGTCCAGTAGTAAAAAAGTTTCCAAAAGTCTTTCTAGATGATGTTCCCAGAGTCCCTCCTGAGAGAGAAATAGACTTCGGTATAGATGTTCTTCCTGATACTCATCCTATATCTATTCCGCCATATAAGATTTCACCTGCACAGTTAAATGAGCTTAAAGAGCAGTTGAAAGATCTCCTAGAGAAATGTTTTATTCGACCAAGTGTCTCACCTTGGGGTGCTCCAGTGTGGTTTGCGAGGAAGAATGATGGTTCCCTTAGGATGTGTATAGATTACCATTAGTTGAACAAGGTTACCATCAAGAATAAGTATCTGATAACGTTCAAATATACTTCTTGAAAGAAATATAAGCGATCATGTGGAATATATTTACCCAGCTATGAGTCGGGGTCGATCCCACAGAGAATATGGAAGAATATTCTCAATAGCAAATATTTAACTTGATAGTCGTTATATAAAAATGGGGGGATTTAAATTGAAATAAAATAAAAACAATAAAAAGATAGCTTTGAACTAAGTACTTATTTATATTCAGATTATTACAAGTAGCTAGGCATGTGTTCCCCATAAGCTCATAGTGCAGTAATCCTAATAATAGTAATCCTTTTCTAGTGTATTACATGCAAAGTAATAAGTTAGGTATCTCTAAATTATGGGTCCGACATCTAGAGAATTTCACCCCGCACATTGGTCCGGCTACGTGTGTATGATTTACTAACCCTTACCTTTACCTCATATTAGACATCATAATCGATATTTGGCTTAGTTATTACTTCGCACCAATCGAAACTAGACTATTAGATAGTATCACACTAAATCTATGTTGATAATTCTTTTCTTGTTGATTACCTCCTTGGTTCGGCTAGTAGCAACAAGGCGAGTTCTAACATTGGCTACTGTTAAAAAGACTTCTAGACAAAATTATTATCAATGCATGCTTCAACACTATTCACGAATTACTTAGTTATTATTCATACTTTGTTAATCGCTTATGGTTCCCACAACCCTAGTTATGAAAGTTAGCTACTCATTATCTCAAAAACAAAATCAAAATTTATTAAAATAAATATGCTTGTGTTAATCACAAAAAGTTAAGAACAATAGCTAAACTATCTTTTATTAATCACGAATACAAATAAATAATAAAGGAGAAGAAAGAATAAACCA
The DNA here is from genome assembly GCA_029582605.1 of Solanum gracilifrons. Lineage (NCBI taxonomy): Eukaryota > Viridiplantae > Streptophyta > Magnoliopsida > Solanales > Solanaceae > Solanum > Solanum gracilifrons. The sequence goes on along the minus strand of JAJOOH010003834.1, from coordinate 17,438 downwards.
CAATTCTCCGGCTTCTACAGCGGCTCATCCAAAGTTCCTAAGCTAGAGGAAAATTTATATTGTGTCTTATATCTTGGTTCTCCACTTCCCTCCTCCTCTTTTAATAATTATTTCTATGCACTGTTTATAGATATAGGAAACCCTAAATAAAATAATTAGTCCCAATTAGATTAGGAATCGAAACCAAAAGGAATTAGATTCCTTTTTATTTTCAGCATGAACAGTAACCGATCGCCTCCACAATTGGTTGTTGCATTCACTTGATGCCACGTGTACAGTAGAGGCAACTTGAAAATTTTCAAAATTGCAGCCGCCTTTTCCTTATATATATAAATATATTATTTTATTAAATTTAATCCGTTAAGCTGCCTGCTGGATTTCCTTCTTCAACCTTTAATCTTTAATTCGTTTTAGCTCCAAACTTTTTTATTTTTCCACCAATTTAATCCTACAAATAAAATACACAATTTAGCACAATTCATAAAATTTATGCTCAAAAAGGACAGATATAAATAATAAATGTGAAAAATAATGATTAAAAATATGTATTTTTACCCTCACATCAGTATCCTTTTCTAAGAATTGATGATCTCTTCGATCAACATCAGAGTGCCAGTTATTTCTGTACGATAGACCTCAGATCTGGCTACCATTAGTTAAGAGTAAGGGAATGTGACATTCAAAAGACAACTTTAAGAACCAGCTATGGTCATTACGAGTTTATAGTCATGTCGTTTGGTTTAACTAATGCGCCTGCAGCGTTCATGGACCTTATGAATAGAGTATTGAAAACTTATTTAGATATATTTGTTATCGTGTTCATTGATGACATTCTAATTTATTCAAGGAATGAGAAAGATCATGTTAGTCATCTCAGAATAGTTCTCCAGACTCTAAATGATAGAGAGTTGTATGTCAAGTTCTCTAAGTGTGAGTTTTGGCTTGAGTCTATGGTATTCTTAGGCCACATTGTTTCCGGTGAGGGAATTAAAGTTGACACTCAGAAAGTAGAGGCACTGCAAAATTGGCCTAGACCCACATCTCCAACTGATATTAGGAGTTTCTTGGGGTTGACTGGCAATTATAGATGTTCGTAGAGGGGTTCTCATCTATTTCATCCCATTTGACAAAGTCAACTCATAAAACAATGAAGTTCCAACGGTCTGAAGCTTGTGCGAAAAAACTTTCAGGAATTGAAAAAGAGGTTGACTAGTGCTCTAGTGTTGACCTTACTAGAGGGTACACAAGGCTTTGTTGTATATTGTGATGCATCCAGAGTTGGTTTGGGTTGTGTGTTAATGCAGAATGACAAAGTTATAGCTTATGCCTCCAGACAGTTGAAAGTTCATGAGAGGAATTACCCAACCCATGATCTAGAGTTGACTATTGTAGTATTTGCTTTAAAAAGATGGCGACATTATCTTCATAGTGTTCATGTGGATGTGTTCACCGATCACAAGAATCTTTAGTATGTGTTTTGTCTGAAAGAGCTCAATATCAGACATAGAAGGTGGTTATAGTTATTCAAGGATTATGACATGAATATTCTTTATCACCCATGTAAGGCTAATGGTGTTGCTGAAACCTTGAGTAGATTATCTATGGGTAGTATTGCCCGTGTTGAGGAAGAGAAGAAAGAACTAGTAAAAGATGTGCATAGGCTTGCACAATTGGGAGTTCCCCTAATGGATTCCACAGAGGTAGGAGTAGTGGTGATGAATGGGGATGAATCATCATTAGTGTCAGAAGTAAAATACAAGCAAGACCAAAATCCCATTTTGCTTGAATTGAAGGCAAATGTTCATAAGCAAAAAGTGATGGCTTTTGAACAGGGGGGAGATGGCGTATTGAGGTATCAAGGTAGGTTGTGTGTACGTAGGGTGGATGAAATCCAAGAGAGGATCATGGAGGAAGCTCACATCTCTAGATATTCAATTCATCCGGGTTCCAAAAAGATGTATCGTGACTTGAGATAAGTGTATTGGTGGAATAGTATGAAAAAAGGTTGAAACTAGTGCAGAGTTGTCAGAAATCCTACACTGATGTTAGGATAAGAAAGTTATAGTTTGAAGTAGATTATTGGGTCTACTTGAAAGTTTCACCCATGAAGGGTGTTATGAGATTTGGTAAGAATGGGATACTTAGTCCCCGATTGTAACACCCCATTAATATTTTGAGCTAAGACTTGAACCGTCCTTCGTTGTGAGTAGAATTTTACTAAGGAATTTAAAATTTCTTAAGTATTAAGGTCAACTCACTAGATTTAACACCTTGAGTTCGAAAAACGATTAAATTGGAAATAGCAAAAATCTGAAATTTTGCAAGTTAAGCTAAGTATGAGTTTTGGGTTAACTTCAAATGACCATAACTCGTACCTCAAAATGATTAAGGTGTTCTACATGATACCGTAGGAAATATCTTTGAATTATATTTCCAACGCCACTGAGTTTGCTAAGTTTCGAGGTCGGATGAGTGAGATATGGCCATTTGAAGTTAGGCTGTCCAGTTAAGGAAAGTTAGCCCAAAATAGTAAGGGGTATTTTGGTCTTTTCCCTACCCAATCAGATTTAATTCGTTTTTAGTAATATTTTAGGGGTCTAATCCTATTAGGTTCATTTTTGTAATCCTAATATACGCCTAGGGTTTTAGTTGAGAGTTCACGAAAGAAAAGAAGAGAAAAAAGGAGAAGAGAGGAGAGGATCAAGCGTTCATCGAGATTCTTGCGTGTTTTTGCGGATTTTCACCATTGTTTAGATCCCTAAGAGGTATGTAAGCTTCCATAGTGTTGGGTTTGTTCACCCACACGCCAAACATGTTATTTTAACCGCAAATTTCATTCTTGAAGTTGAATGTATTTGAGTTCTTGATGAGTTCTTGATAGGTGTTCTTGAAGTTCATTCTAAATCTTGTGGTGTTGGGTTTTGGATGATTTCTTGAGATCAAAGTGAGTGTTTTAGGGGATGTATTGAGTAGATTAGAGTGTACTTATTTTAAGTACTCAATTCTATGTCATTGGGGAAGAAAACGTTCGATTCTAGGCGAGTTAGGGTGAGAAAACGAGCAAAGAAATTCATCGGGTTTTCTGGGTTGGGGCCTGGCGTGTCGCACCAGCCAGAACACCCCAAAGTAGGCTCTGAATGTTAGTGGATGTCTCTCCGTGCCACCAATAGCCCCAGGGTCGCCAGCCCCGTCCAGTTTGCAATCGGTTGCTCCGTTTGAGTTCTTCTAAGGGTACCTTCACTCTTTTTCAATTCTAACTACTCTAAGCTACTTCTAAACACCTAAAATCATTCCTAACATGATCATAACCTTGAATTCATAATTCAAATTAAGGTAGAGTTAAGAGTTAAGTTTTGAGAATTCTTTCGAACATTCTAAGAAAGTCCCTTGGATTCATTTTGTGGAGTCTTCTAGTAACTTGTTTCAAGACTTGAGTAAGTGACCATGAGAGTGAGGAGAATGTATTGATGAGTCTATTTTTTCATCATGAGATCTTTCATATCATGAACCATAACTCTTGAATTCATAATTCACATTCAAGAGAGAGTTAAAAGTAGAGTTCAAGAAATCTTTTGAGTTCAATTGTGAATCCTTTGAGATCCATAATCGATTTGAGTAAATTTTGACAAAGTAAGTAAGAGAATGAGAAGAGTTGTATCATGAGTTCCATAATGCTATGTAGACCTACGAGTCAAGTCGTTCATGCCCATAAATTCCGCATGAACTCCAGAAGTTGAGTATCTATGAGAGGAGTAATATCTTCATGTCCTAATTTTAAGTATTGAGTTTCTAACCCATTTGAGATTACATTCCTAATCATGGGACTATTACATGTAACCCATGAAGTCCTTGAGTGTGGTTATTCATGTCCATAATTCCGCATGAACCCTATAATTCGAGCAGTCTTGAGATGAGAAGTATCTTTGAGTCATTGATTTGAGTAGTTCATGCTCATAATTCTGCATGAACTCTTAGTTGAGCATTCTTGAAATAAGTAGTGTCATTGAAGTTCTTGAGTTCCAAGTATTTGAGTTCTATCTATGGTTATTGAAAACCTTGCATTGAGTCGTTCATGTCCATAATTCGGTATGAACCATATTTTAAGAAGTCTCTTACAAACGTTTTAACTTTGTTTTAATACTTAAGTCTTGAGTTCAGTAAAAAGTAAAGTTGAAGTTCCTTTTTCAAAAAGTATATGGGGACTAAGTATTCCCAAAGAGATTTAAAATATTTTCACTTTTAAATAAGAAGGGAAACTGAGATTTCCAAAGAGCCTTCGCGCTAGTTTTCAAAAAAGAGTAATCGCTTTTAAATAAAGCTAGAGGGGAAAATTTGATTTCAAAAATAGCCTTTGAACTATGTTTTTGAGCACAAATCTCAAATCACAGAAGAAGTATGTTTTTAAACATAAAGAGCAATATAATGTAATATTTTTGGGAGTAGTATTGATAACCGATGGGGAAGAGTTCATACAAAAATCAGCCCCCTTAAACCATATAGCCATTATGGGTAGAAAAGAGTCATACTTTTTAGATGAATCCTTTTCCCATAGACTAGTGGATCCACTTAGTAATTCAGGTCCTATACCTTTGGCCGGGTATAGGATGTGTTGGCAGCGTGCAGAAGATCGCTATATCATCATAATAACTCTTATGTGATGGTTGTCGGTTAGAGAAACTCCCACAACAGTATTTGCATGGTTCCTCAAGGGGTTCTTCTTAGTATGAATGGGGGTATGAGACTTCATTCATTCATTGCACAAGTAAACTTTGAGAGGGAGCATGGTATGTCTTTTATGATATTATGATTATGAGTTAACATCATGTTTTAAACAGTTTTACTCTTTTTTTTATATTGCACTTGTTTTAAATTGCTTTATACTGAAATGAGTTCAGTTATGTTGAGTTGAGTTGAGCCAGGTAAATTCTTTAGTTTCTATCAGATTCTTTCAAGCTTATGTTATGTTTTAGAATTCCCCTTGCATGCTCGTACATTCCACGTACTGAGCCATTTGGCCTGCATCTTCTCATGATGCAGACACATGTATTCAGGATCATCAATAGGAGCTTCGTTGATACATTCGAAAGTTCGAGTTAACTTTGGTGAGCCTCCTTATTTCCGGAGGATTTCATTTACTTTACAGTTCAGTCAGGATGTCGTGGGTCTTGTCCTGACTTTCATCGTTATTAGTTAGAGGCTTCATGGATAATCAATATAGTTGAGAAGTCTGTATTATTCATTTATTTTATTAAATTTTTAAAGACATAAGTTGTCTATTTTATGGCGAGTTGAATATATTATTTTATTCTAAGTTGTTCATTTGAGTTGAAGTTTTGAAAAGTTGAGTTTAGTGAATTTAATCAGTTTTAAGCTTTTGCATGCTCAAGTTAGTCTTCCGCTTGTAGTCAACCAGGATGAGGATTCTCTTGGGGACCATTAATGGTTCTTGAGTGCCAGCCACGTCCATGGTGTAGACTCGGGTCATGACAAACTTGGTATCAGAGCCCAGAGTTTAAGTGTCCTAGGGTGTATATGAAGTCGTGTCAGTAGGATCTTGTTTATGGTTGGGAGGGCCCCACTTCTATAAACGAGGGACTATGGACATTTAAGAAAAGTTTCCCTTCTTTCATACTCTTAATCGTGCAATAGAGCTATGTTATAAAGATTTTATTCTTAGTGCATTTCTCAGATTCATTCGACTACCCATCATACTAGTAGTGGTTTAATAGAAAAGTCATATCCTTATGGATTAGTTGTTCTTAGCAAGAGTCTTGAGAAAGTCATGAGATTCCAGAGGGACTTGAGAGAAGCCCACGAGTAAGTTAAATGTTTAGTTTCAGAGTAATACCTTCATATTCATCTGAATCATGCATTTGAGCTAAAAGTGAGTTGTACTCTTTTCCTTAAGCCTTGTTTCAGTTGAGATCTTTATGATAAAGTATGATTAAAGCTTGGGAAGAATTTTTTCACCCGAAAAGGTAGCATGGGTTACGAGATCATGAGTATTAGTAGTGAAAGAGCCTATAAATACCTTTTGAATATTTAGTTTAGTATCAAAGTTTTTATAATATAGATTTTTTATCAATTTTGGAGATTGAGAACTGAGAGTATTGAGACTATGTTTTCCTTAGCTTTGAAAAATTGAAGTTTTCCATTTTTGATAAATTGGAACTGGACTTTGAGATTCTTCAATTCTGACCTTTATAAAGATGAAATTAATCGTACCCAGTTGATGGAAACACAATTTGGTAACGATTTTATCTTTTTATGATGCCTAGCTAAAACCCCAATTCTTAGGGTGTGATTATGGGTTGATTTAGTTTATGGTATTTTTAATTGTAAGTTTAAATGTTGTTTAGAAGTTATTTCAATAAGTAATTGTGGTTAAAATTAAAGGATTGTAGTTGCAAATGCAGTTCTACCGTCGTAATTTTGGCTTGTTTAAGAGAGAGGTTTTAAAACCACGATTATTGAATTGCTGGTCTATGGGTATTGGGTTGTCATGGGTTCTGCTCTAGAGAGTGAATCCTAAACCCTTTTCCACATATTCAGCTCGAGCGAGTCAATGGACTATAGCGTAGGTTGCTCTTATTTGCTTGCTTGTTGGTGTTTGAGAGAAACGAACTTGATTCGGGGTAAATTGTTTGAGAGAAAGTTTATCCCCAATAAAGTGTAGCTTATTCACTGATTTACAGCTATTTACTAACAGTTGTAATTACCCATTTGTCTATATTAGCCTATAATCGAATCACATACCAAGAACCCGTCTCATTTTTGTTATTACTTGTTATTCGATGTTGTTGTAGTTGATCAATTGAAACCAAACCCCCTTGTTGTTCGACATTTGTGTCAGCCCCTAATTTGAATTATGTTTTTATTCGATAATGTCTATTCCTATTATTAACTAGAACATATTCGTACTTTTCTCATGAATCTTAAACACGTACCACTCCCCGTGGCATTCGGCCCCAACTCCATTAGTTGGGTTATTGTATTAAGTAGAGATCATTGAAACTTAGAATTGGATGAAGTTCTTTGAAATATTAATCAAAATGGCGTCGCTGCCGAGGAGTGGTGTTAGTTATGATTTTTTAGTTAAGCTAAATTTTGTTCTTGTTTGTTATAGTTGAATCTACTTATTTTTAGTTTTCGTTTGTGTGTTGTTGGTTTAAACATGGAGTATGATTGTGAACGGAAGCAATCGTGGCCAAGTGGGCCACCAAGATGTGATCGGAAACCTCTACGATGTCAATGAGCCTAATGCTAATGATCCCCATCTTATGGGTGGAATTGGCACCATTCGCTTGCCTCCAGCTGTAGGGAATGTTGTGTTCCATATTACAAGTACTATGTTGCAGCTCTTGCAATTGAAAGGGTTGTTTGGTGGTCTGGCTCATGAGGATCCCCATGAGCATATTAGAAACATTGTGGATGTTTGCGGTCCGTTCTCCTTCAAGAACATATCCTAAGAGTCGGTCCGGTTGAGGTTGCTCCCTTTTTCTTTGATAGGAGAAGCATGTAAGTAGCTGACTGAATTGCCACGAGAATTAATCACTTCGTGGGAAGAGCTTGTCACCGCATTTCAAGTGCAATTTTTCCGTCCTTCTAAGATGATGACTCTTCAGGATAGCATCCAAAGCTTCAAACGTTTGTAGGGTGAGCCACTTCATGAGACTTGGCTACGATTCAATAAGTTGGTGTTGCAATGCCCAACTCATGGTTTTCCCAACAACGTTTTGCTGCAATGTTTATACTGAAGCCTTGATTCGGTGAACAAAGGTGTAGCTGACCAACTTTCTCTGGGAAAGTTGATGCACACACCATACGTGATAGCATCCCAACTTTTGGATGGAATGACCACAATTAATTGAGCTTGGTACACCCGCGAAGATCAGGTCTCTCCCTTCACTTTCAAAATGACCGAGGAACAGATAGAGAAAGACCAACAGAGAGACCAAAACATGGCCAAGATCATGACACAACTTTACATTTTGTCTAAAAATACAATGGAAGCTAGTGCTCGGAGTGTCAATGATGTGGTGTTGGGTGTGTTAATCCCAAAGAAGCCAAGTTCGAAGCATTGTATAATGAGGAGGTAAATTTCCTAGCCATCCAAGGAGGTGGTTATCGTTCAAACTACCTAAGGCAGGGTGGTAACTAAGGTTGGAAGAAGGATGAAGGCTGCAAGGATGGTGATAGGGATTGGAGGGATCGAAATCCAAATTGGAAGGATGGTGAGAAGGATAGGTATGTTCCTTCCTACGAACGTTAAAAGCCAAATGATTCTGAGGGAGGTTGGTCGGAGGATATGCTTTCTCGTATCCTCAATAAGGTTGAGGGGTCGTACATGATTTTGAAAGAAATGAAGAAAGATGTGTCGACCCTTAGCCAGACAGTTACCTCTAATTCCGTCTCTATCAAACAGTTGGAGACCCAAATGGGTCATATCTCGTCTCATTTGAACCCGAGACAACAGTGGGGGTTGCCTAGTGACACTATGGCAAACCCCAAGAATGAGGTTTGAGCATGGAGTTGTGGCGTGCCGCGACATTTACTAAGGCTCTACTTGGGAGGCAACCCATGTTTTATATGTTTTCTTTTTGTGTTTGAAATAATGGTGTGTTAATTGTGCAGGTCAAAGTGTGGAATATGTTTGAAAAGTGGAGGTTGGCGAGCCAAAATGTCCAGTCGACGACTCGCCGAAGAGGTCGGTGAGCCCGAGTTGGACCGCCGTTGGACTCAAAACATTTTGATATTGGAGTTTGTAAAACCAAGCGAGTCCAGGAGCAGATTAGCGGATCGCCGACCTGGTCGGCGATCATGACTTAGTCTGTCGTTTGGACCTCCACATTAACTGGAGGTTACGTAAAACTTGGCGAGGTAAGTGCCCACTCATCGTATCGCCGAGAGGGTCGGAGGAAAAACTTTTGTCACCGAATGGGTGAGAACTCGATGGTTTTTCAAGGCCAAATGTTTAAACTTTCAAACTCTTTCATTTTCCCTCACTTTTGAACTTCCGAAACTCACACCCGCACAATATTTTCTGTATTTTTGCATTTTTATCACATTTTAGACATCTAGTTTGTTTTCGAAGTTGGATATCATTGCCGCCTAGCTTTACGACTTGATTATTCAGCTTCTAATGTTGGTTTTCCGAACCCTAAATCTTTATTTAGCGATTTTTACTCTTATGCAATGAATTCTTATCTTAGTGATGTGTGATGGGCCTCCTTGATCTTAATTGTATGCATGTGTGCCTATTTAAATTTTAATATCTTGCCTATAATGCCTTTATTGTTAATTTCTCAAATTATTGTGCTTTAAAATTAATCAAAATTGTTGGGGGTTGCTTTACTGTTGTTGGGTCTTGTCGGGTGAAGTCTAATTAACCCGCATTTGTGCGAAATGACATAATTTTCCCAATGATGGAGTGGTTGACATCATTCTTAAGGGCAAAAGTCGACAAATAGCCAAATTTGGCCAAACCAACAGAAGTCTGAGTATCCCGCGGGCTTGGGTAGTATGAGTCTTAGTTTAATTGAAATAGTGCATATTTTGATTTTTTTTTGGGGGCTCCGGGGTTGAATTTTGAAGTTGGGGTTGAAGGTAGGCACGTTGGGCGAGCTGGGTTGAGCTCGCCGAACCACTCGGTAGTTCGCTGAATTCCCCCTAATGGCCTTTAATTTCATGCTTAATCTGGAGTTTGGTTCTGTAACTTTCGGCGAGAATCCAGAGTTCACCTACTGCACTCGGCGACTCACTGAATGTCTTACTTGATTGCCTTTTTCTACGCTCCTAATCCCAAAAAACACTGTAACTTTCGGTGTGCTAGTCCTTGCTCGCTGAATACTGTCGGCGATCCATCGAAAGGGCCTTCCCATTGCCGACATGCCAAATTTTCTGGGATATTTTGAGTCAATCCTTTCGGTGAGCCCGATCTGGCTCGCCAAATAGATTCGACAACTCGCCGACTCGTTCGACGAGTCTATCTACAAATATTTTTCTACAATATTTCTTGAATTATCTCAAACATTTTTTGATGTTTTTGCATATATGGCTAGAACCAATCTTGACATGCAGCCCCGTAAGAGAACACGGGGGATTGTGATTAATGAAGGGGGAACCAATCCTCCCAAGAGGACAACAACTGAGGTTCCGGAGCACAACTCCAGCAGTGAGAGAGAAGCCCTTAACTCCCAAGCTATGTTATTTGAGCCGGAAGACGACCAACCCTGACAGTCTGAGAGAGTGGAGATCCATGCTAGATCTCAACCTAACTCAGCTGGAGTCCAGCAGCCTATTCTCCGGCAGACACAGTCCCAACTCCGGTATCTCTTGTGGATCCAGTTCCACCTGTGGTCACTACTCCCAGGCTACTCAATAGACTAAAAGTCGATGGGTTACAAACTATCCTTGAGAAAAAGCTACTCTTCATAGAAGGTCTTAAGGGAAAATACTCCTCAGTGAGGGACACTCTCTAGTATCACCGCTTTGAGTAGTTCACTAGACCCCGAGGCCTGTACATACCAACATGGGTCTGAGAGTTCTACTCGGCATATGGTGACCTGGTTTATTAAGGGAAGAAGAAGGCCAGCTCCTTCAGACTGGTGGAGGTCTATCATAGTACGGGCGATGGGTAGTGTATTGTAGTCGTGACCACATCAATGCGGTACTTAACATAGGGTAAGTCTATGACTACCCAAATGTGGCTACCACTACGGCATCATTGGATGAGATCAAAGGCTGGTTGGCTCCCTTCATTTCTGATACCAACTTGAGGTGGATTAAGGTTAGAGTTTCGATCGAGAAAAAGGACTTGAGTGTAGCTACACAATATCAGTTTGGATTCATCAGCAGCTCCATTATGCCATCCCAGAACGAGTCCATCCTTTGCCATCTTAAGGCGGCATGCCTCCGGTCAATCATATCCAGGAAGAGTATTGACATTGGACTGATCATAGACCAGGATATGGCCATGCGCGCCAAAAAACATCAGACATCCCTCCCTTTCCCAGTCTTGATCATTGAGTTGTGCCGGTGTGCTGGAGTCCCCCGAGATTTTACTAGAGATATTGAGGTTACCCCTTCATCTTCCACTGACATTCGGCGTATTGAGGTCGAGTACACTCGAGAGAAGGCCGACGGGAAAAGAGCAGCTCCGGTGGATACATCTCTAAAGGTCGACATTGACTCTATTCCTGCAGAGGCATCTTTGCCTACTCTGGCCTCTGGGCCTTCAGATACATCTGCTTCTACCTCTTCCTCCCCGACTTCTAGTGCTTTTACCTATTCCCACACTATGATCCTAAAGATGGGGCACCTTGCCCATTCGGCTGATGTGAGGGCCACCTGATTAGAGGTTGCAGTCCCGTGGATGATTGAGAGTTCCATGCTTGCTGCACTGACCCCCCTCTAAACTTTTATTGATGATTTTACGGCGAGAGACGCTGCTTGTGAGAGTAGATAGTGGGAGTCTTCTAAGTTTACGACTATGAAAACCGATGTGGAAAATCTGAGGAAGGATGTAGACTATCTCAAGTCTACAAACATCACTTCACTATTGGAGGCAGCGGATGATGTAGATGCCCTAGAGACTTTTGAGTTTGCTCCGGCCACCACCGTAGACGTACATAGGGATGGCACAACAACTGATGAGTCGGAGGTAGAGACCAACGAGGACCAGATAGAGGTGAAGGAGGAGAGCATATTGCATACCTGCAAGATCTAGAGAAGATGATTATATAGTCGGTGATCCATACATCGCTGACAGAGACTTCTATAGTAGCTCCTAGCGGATCCAGTACTATTGAGGTATCTCCGGGAACTAATGCCCAGGTTCAAAGTGTTACACTGGGCACTGATTCCCCGACAAATGAAGGGACTGTTTAGACAGGATTCTTCTTTACCTTATTTTATGTCCTATTTTATTTGTTTTGTGGATATTTTCTTCCATTTGAGGACAAATTGCTTTGGTGTGTGGTGGGGTGAGGTACTTCCATACCTACCTCTTGTTTTGATGACATTCTCTGTATATATTAGGTTTTTGAGCTATATATTGTGTTTTGATACTACTTTTGTGGATATTTGAGCTTGTGACTCCTTGTTTTAATTGTGAATGAATTTTGGACCCTTACGAAATTTTTGTGCCACCTCTTCATTGCGTTTGAATGTGGTTGTTCTCTTAAAAATTTGAGTATCGGTCTTGATCATACCGATGACTTTAATAGTGTTGATAATCGAACAAAAATGAATGTTCGGCAACAATAATGCCAAATGAAGTTGCATAGACAATATGTGAACTTTTTGCATCCCGTTGTGACTAGTCGGTTATCGAATGAGTCTCTTGTGATGAACATTGCACACTAGCGAAAGTGTGGAGTCTTGTTTGATATTGGTGCCAATGCCTTGTATGTTGAGCTTACCATGAACCATGTGTGATGACACCTAGAATTTTCCCCGTTGGTTCGGTTGACTAAATGATGCAATCTCTTGAAATGAGCTTAGGCAACTTTGAAGAATGTGAAACAATTTGACATTATACCTCTTTTGTGGCCAACCTTGTGAGTGTGTGATCTTTCTTGAACACCCTTTGAGCCTTACCCTTTTTCTTGGAAGAAACTTGATGCAAATTGTGACCTTTCTTTATCCATTACCCGTAATCCACATGATTTGTGGTTAGTTTGAATAGCCAACTTAGGACAAAAGCCTATGTTGGGGGTGTAATGAAACGAGAAGGTAAATCAAGAAATGCAAAGAAGCCCCCCTTTGAGCTATGATTGTGAAAAAGATGGAACCCCTCCATACAAAAAAATGAAAAAGAAAAAGAATGAAACAGTTTGAAATAAAGTTCCAAAAGAGAATGTGGTGTCCGGTAGTCCATGGAAAGTGAATAATGGGGCGACTTATGAGCATAAATGAGAATGATGAGGAGAAATAAATGAAGTGTTGTTCATACCACATTTCATGAGGATAGCAACCACTGAGCCTAATTAACCATACCTTTACAATCAGCCCCGTTATAAGCCTTGAAAAGACCTTTTTGATCTTGAGCGAGCTGAAACAAGTGTTGATTTGAAAATAATGGTAAATATATAGGTGAAATCATTCATTGTGTTCATATTTGTGAGTGTGAGTGTTGTATGTGATTCCGAATCTTTAAATTGTTGAACCATTGTGTGTGAATATGGAATAATTCTTTGTGTGAGGGCATTTTAGTGTGTTTGCTGATCTTGAACTTGCATTTGAAGCAAGTATTATGAACTTGAGAATCTTTGATAATGGTGAGTCACAACTTGAATTTTTTAGTGCACATTTCATCCTTGAATGTGTAAGTTGACTCATTTTTTGTTCATTCATGATTGAGTCTTGTGTAGCACTGTTTGAGACATCCTTTTTGAACTGTTGAACTTGATTTTTACTTGAGGACAAGCAAAAGTTTAAGTTGGGGGTGTGGTTTAGTCCACGATTTGGACTCATTTAGGGACTTATTTGGATAGATTTTGTGTCCTCAAATGCTTGTTTTGTGCCAATAACTGAGGTAAGATCCTTGATTTTCAGGTATATGGATTGAAGAATGAAGCATGGACACTAATGTGCAAAATGGAACAAAGCAGCTGAAAGAACGAAGAAAAGAAGGCGTGGTGATCGTTGAGTCCATTGGGAGAATCGCTAAATGGCCAATATCTTGCCTAAAGTTCCAGTGTGCCAAGCCCCGAAGGAGAAAATCAATTTGGCGATAGAAAGGAATAGTCAGCGTGTCGACGAGTGGTTCCGCGATGCAGTGTTGGATCGCCCAATGTTACAGAACTTAAGAATGTTGAAGGACAAACCAAAAAGTCGATGGAACTGACCAAAGGGTGGATCGCTGAGCTGATCGGCGATCCCGACTTACTGCGCCGAATGACCCTTCGTAGCATATTTTTGACGACTATAAATACATTTTTGAATATTTAGTTTAGTATCAGAGTTTTCATAATATAGATTTTTTTATCAGTTTTGGAGATTGAGAACTGAGAGTATTGAGACTTTGTTTTCCTTAGTTTTGAATTTTTCCATTTTTGAGAAATTGGAAGGGGGTCTTTGAGATTCTTCAATTTGTAACTTTGTAAAGACAAAATTAATCGTACCAGTTGATGGAAACACAATTTGGTAACAATTTTTTATCTTTTTATGATATCTAGCCAAAATCCCAATTCTTAGGGTGTGATTATCTGATTATGGGTTGATTTAGTTTATGGGTATTGCTAATTATTAGTTTAAATGTTGTTTAGAAGTAATTTCAATTAGTAATTGTGGTTAAAATTAAAGCATTATAGTTGCAAATGCAGTTCTACCTTCGTGTTATTGGCTTGCTCGAGAGAGAGGTTTTAAAACCAAGATTACTGAATTGATGGTCTGTGGGTATTAGGTTGTTATGGGTTCAGCTTGAACGGGTGAATCCTAAAACCTTTTCTACACATTCAGCTCGAGAGAGTGAATGGACTAAAGCGTAGGTTGCTCTTATTTGCTTGCTTGTTGGTGTTCAAGAGAAACCAACTTGATTCGAGGTAAATTGTTTGAGAGAAAGTTTATCCCCACTAAAGTCTAGCTTATTCACTGATTTACAACGATTTACTAAAAGTTGCAATTACCCATTTGTTTATATTAGGCTATATTCAAATCACATTCCAAGAACCCTTCTCATTATTGTTATTCTTTGTTATTTGGTGCTGCTGTAGTTGATAATTTGAAACCAAACCCCTCTGTTATTTGACATTTTTGTCACCCCCTAATTTGAATTATGTTTTTATTCAATAATTTCTATTCCTATGATTGACTAGAACATATTCGTACTTTGCTCTTGAATCTTAAACTCGTACCACTCCCTGTGGGATTCGACCCCAGCTCATTTAGTTGGGTTATTATACTGAGTAGAGATCATTGACACTTAGAATTGGATGAAGTATCTTAGAAACGTTATCAGTTCGCGTAGCAGATCTATTCAGCAGGAATAGGGAATTCTTCTCCGCGTCGCAGAGCGGTCACAGACCGTTCAGGCTCAAAAGTAAATTCACGACCAAATATATAAATGCATATCCGCGTCGCGGACTTGCTTCCAGACAGTGATTCCTTGATCTTTTCTCATGTTTAACTATCTAAAAATACTCCTAAACATCATGAGATATTTCCTATCATAAATCACAATCCTTGAATCCATAATTCAATTCATGGAAAGTTAAGAGTCAAGTCAAGAGAGGTTAAGAGTCAAGTCAAGTGAATTTAAGAGCAAACTTAAAAGAAGTTCATAGAGTCTTCCAAAAGTCTTTTATAAATATTTTAACTTTGTTTTAAGACTTGAGTTTTTAGTTTGTAAAGAGTAAAGTTTGAAGTTCATTTATTCAAAAGAGTATATAGGGACTTTGTATTCACAAAGAGTAAAATGTTTTCACATTTAAAGAAGAAAGGAAACCTTGATTTCCAAAAGAGACTTTGAGCTAGATTTCAGTTAAAGAATAAATGCTTTCACAATTAAGCAAGAGAGGAAACTTTAATTTCCAATAGGAACCTTTGAGCTAAGTTTTGAGCAATTATATGAAACCATAGAAAGAAGTTATGTGTTTAAACATAAGAGCTAGTATTATATTTTGGGAGTAGTATTGAGCACCGATATGGGGGAGAGGTCAGACAACTCCCAGGCCCCATAAACCATGTAGCCACCAAGGGTAGAAAAAGGTAATACTTTGTAGATAATTCCTTAATGCTTTTAGTATAGATTAGTGGATCCACTAAGTAGTCAAGTTCTATACCCTCGGCAAGGTATAGGACTGCCTGGCAGCGTGAGGCAAAATGATGTATCATCACAATAGCTCTTAAGTGATGGTTGGCGGTTAGAGAAACTCCCACAAAAGTATTTTGTATTCTTATATACACATATTATTTGTATTTTCATATACAAACACAGTTCATATTGTATCTTTGCATACAAACAGAGTCACTATAGTAATTTTCAATACACAGAGTTGCTATTCATGTTTTAAAAGCTCTTCTTTATATTGCATTTACATTACTTCTTTATATTGAAATGAGTTCAGTTCAGTTTAGTTGAGTTGAGACCAGGTTTGTAGGCTCGGGGTGTGACATTTGCTTGGAATTGAACCATAGTTATTGGTATGGTTATAATATGCAGTTACAAAGAATTATTGCAATAATAAACCAAGCAACATGTGACATCTGAATGAAGTTGATCACCACTGGATAATCTAAACAAAAAATTTGATACAGAACATATTAAAATTTCACAGCATAGTTTTGTGAGCACTTCACTCACAAATATTGACAAATAATAATAAAAACGACCTTACTTTCTTAATAATCATGAAGATAAAGGCATGTTGCTTAACATATTTTTCGAAAAGATAGTCTATCAGGATGTATCCAAGTTTACAATTCACTAATTTAATTGAAACAAGCCAAAAGAAAGAGTTGTCAGTACACCAAAAATGATCTTTAACGACAATAAATAGAGTAATTACAACAAATATGTATTTTTAGGGGCAATTAGTACTCTCTATAAATATCCTTCAATCCCATAGTGACATAGTATCTAATGACAATTAATTAATGTCAGTAAAGGTTCTATCACTCTTCGTTAATGTGCATAGTTGTTGTCGATAAAAATTATTTTTGTTATAGCATATTTTGGGGATATGTTAGTATCAAGAAAACTTGATCCCTAATTATTCCCAAAAAAAGAGAGTAAGAAATATCAAATTAGTCAACTTGCGATAAACAAAGTTAACACACTAATATTCTAGAAAGAGTGTAATGGCATACAAAATTTTTGTTCCTAAGATAAAACAATCAGAATAATATCCTAATTGTGGCAAGCAAGAGAATAATCTATTTTATTCTTTTAACAAACTTCACTATTGGTTCTGTAATAGTTATCATATATTTGTTGTTGTGTGCTATCAAATATAGCATAGCCCACAAGGAATATTTCCAAAAAGTATATGAAGAAGTCTGTAGAAAGGGACAAAAGAGGATATCAATTTTCAATCATCCTTGCTGTGATTTTTAACAAAGTTAAAGAAAACTCACCAAAATAGCAACAAGAAATTTCAATATTTACATGAACCAGTATAACTTACAGTGAGAGATTTAGCTTCATGAAATGGGAGGAAGAAAACTTTGAGAAATGAAACACATTTCATAAGAATCTTAATTAATGTATTTGAATTCAACTGCCCTATAGCGGGAAAAATCTACAATTAATAGTGGGAGAAAAAAAAATTTATTTACTAATAAACCAAATGTTATGAATTCAACCATTCCATTTACAAACTGTTGCTTTTAGAAGAGTCATTGGCGTTGTTCCTCGGTGGATGATGAATTGAAGACCGATGCATTTAAGTGATACTTCTCTGTGTGTGTGTGTGTATATATATATATATATATAT
>JAJOOH010003833.1:0-45325 GCA_029582605.1 Solanum gracilifrons | reverse complement strand
AAGTGCTCAATGCCATGTGTTTTTAGATAGGAATCTAAATTTTGAAAGTCACCTCCACCATTAGTGTAAAAGGATAGAATTTTGTGCTAAAATGTTTTTCAATCATGGGATGTAAAATTTGAAAAATTTGTAGAACTTCAGTTTTAGCTTGTAGTGTGAATAACCACATATATCTTGAATATTGATAAAAAAATAAAACCTAGTATCATTTTTTGTCAAGTTGATAAAGTCGGAGACGCCCCCTACAAATCACTGTAAAATAAATTTAATGGACTGACAATGTGCAGAGAACTTTTAGAAAAGGGCATCCTGTGGCTTTTATTAGAATAACATGAATGACAAACAATACTATTTTATTGAACTAACTACTGTAATAGAAAAATCATGCAAAAACTTATTTAGAACTTGATGATTAGGGTGGCCTAATCGTTGATGCCATAGGTGGTAAGGAACAACGACGTTGCATTGTGGTGGACCATCAACATCCCTTGGTGGCCACTCATACAACCCGTTCTTACTCCATCCGCGAGCCAATGGCGCCCCCGTAGTCAGATACTTCACAAGATAAGAAAAAGGAAAAAATTCCATAGAGGAGTTAATATCTTGACAAAATTTAGAGACATATATTAGATTATTTGTAATAGATGGAGAACAAAGGACATGTTGAATCTGGAATTGGTGATTTGATGAATTAAAGTCCACATTACCGGTATGAGAGATTGGAATGGTATTACCATTACCCATGACGATCTCCTCCGAACCGTGGTAGTCTTACGTATTAGTTAGACTTCGTGTGTCTGAGGAAATATGGTGGGTGGCACCACTATCAACAATCCATGTAGCTGACTGGTTCTGGAGGTGTGCAACATAATTAGCACGCTCTTGAAGATGATTGTGAGAGTGTTCAGTAGGCACGAGCAGTATGACCTCTACCGTCACAGAGTTGGCTGTAGAAGTTGTTGTTGGAAGAGTGTTGTTGTTGATTGTTGCGTCGAGGTTGCTTATTGTTATGACAAAACTGATTACTATTTTGATGATTTCATGCATTGGCTCGTCGATTACTGTTCTTGTTATTGTTGGAGCCTTGATTATTGTTGGAACCCTGACGGGTAGGAGTGGAAGCAGTCCCTTGAGAAAAGTTGGCAATATTGGGAACATAAGGTGTCTTTTTGGCTTCCTCATGCTGAAGGAAAAGCTCCTGGTCAATGGTCTTTTCATATAGTTCTTTATAGGGGATCGCCGAATCTTGAGCGAGGATAGCGGCTGAAATTTCTCAAAATTCAGACCCAATACCAGTGAGAATCTTGACAATCAATACTTCATTGGAGATGGGGGAGCCAGCAGTGGTAAGTTCATCATAAAGAGAGCGAACTTGATGGAGATAATCTACAACACGACGAGAGTCTTTGGAGAGATGGGCTAGACGGTCTCTGAGACTAAAGATACGAGTTTGAGATTTATTTGCATAAGCAGTATGCAAGGAATCCCAAGCGACTTTGGTATTTGGAGAAGAAGTGACTGTACTGCCAATGGTCGCATCCACAGTTGCCAAGATAACATTTTGTATAAGCTAATCTTGTTGAAACCAGGAAACATAGGCAGGATTGGATACTTCGAGGTTGTTTTCAGAGATGGTTTTGGAAGGTTGTTTTAAGAGATGGTTTTGGAAGGGATTGGGATCAGTCCATCAAGATGACCAAAGAGGTTGTGTCCACGCATAAGCATGGACATCTGAGCTTTCCACTATGAAATGCTATGGCTACCAACAAGTTTGATGGGGAGTTGAGTAACAGGATTGAACTGGACAATAGTCTTTGAACCGGAGATGTTATCAGCATTGACGACACTTGTATTTGGGGGCCATTTTGGCTTGAGGTGTGTGGGTTAGGAGGGGAAAAAAAGATCAAGCTTGTTAAAGAAATAGGGCTATGAATACCATAAAGAGAAAGAGAAGAACTGGACACGGATTATTGTGTTGGCCCTTAGATAGCTCGTGTATTACATACAAGGCTAAGAATAAAATAACAACTTAGACAAACCTATGTAATTACACTTCTAAGGATAAAAAGGCTGATAAGAAAATTAAAAAGAGTCCTACAAGTAAGAAGATTCCTATAGGTAACAAGAGTCTGAGATGCTAGCATTTATTAGTTACACGGTGAGAACTCGAACGAGTGTGCATGTTCTGTCAACATTTAAATTTTAAAAAAATCTGCTATAACATGTTATATTGCATGTATAATATTATCTATAATTCAATCTTTTAAAAGTTAGTTTAGATTCAATCATCCGGTACCCAATGCTCACTAATTCAAATTCGCATCCGGTACCTATTATTGGAAATAAAGCCCTTACATCTTTATGAAATTATCCTTAAAAAATTTTCTTGCAATACTTTTGTAGATTCTAAGAAGTGACATATCTTGACTTTGTACTTTGATTGGATATTCGTGGAAGTAGTATTGAAACAAAAATGGTGTCACCAAAAACAAATTATGTTGCTTATCTGGTGTTCAAATTGGTAGATACGTCCCATGAACTTGAGTATGCTAATTTAACTATTGTATTTGTTAATTATAAGAGTGAAAATGTGACTGAAGAACAAGCCAACACTGTGCAACTTTCAACATTTCCTAAACTAAGAGGAGATGGATGTATGGAAATAGAATTGGGAAATTTTAATAGCAAGGATAGTAGTGATGATATTTTTCTAGAGAGTTTGTTTGAGATTAAACATACTTATTATAGATAAGTAGCCTCATCATTGAAGGAATTGAGTTTTGTCCTAAAATAATTGAATAAGCTGTTAAAATCTCAAATCCACTTCTAACAACTTAATCAATATTTTAGGACGAAACTCGATTCCTTCATTGATGAGGCCACTTATCCGTAATCAGGATATTTAATCTCTATCAATCTCTCTAGAAAAAAGACCATCACTACTTCAGTACCTTCCTTGCTATTTAAATTTCCCATTTCTATTTCCATCCATCTATCTCCTCTTAGTTTGTGAAATGTTGAAATTTGCATAGTGTTGGCTTGTTCTTCAGTCGTTGGTTTACTCTTATAATTAACAAACAAGATAGTTAAAGTAGAAGACCAATTTGAACACCAAATAAGCAACATAATTTGTCTTTGGTGACCCTATTTTTGTTTCTCTTCTTCAATGAATATCCAACCAAGGTACAAAGCTAAGATATACCGCTTATGAGAATACGCAGAAGTATTGCAAGGCACATTTTAAAAGTTAATAAGAAAAATATTAAGGGTTCATATGCTTGAGTGAGCTCTCCCACCTAATAGTCTAGTTTCTCGGGTTGGGCCATCTTATTCAATTTATAATAATTGCTATTAGATCATGTTGATTAATGCTTGAGGCCATAACTCAAATTAATAGATTGGTAGAGAGCCAGGAGTGGTGGCTTGAACCACGGAGGGGTAGTAGCTTTGACCAACCACAAGAGTGGTGGTCTGGATCTAAAAGAAGTGTCCTTTGGGAATTGCTGGAAACAATTGGTTACTCATAACTTGAATTTTATTATTTCTATGTACGGACAAACTTTGGTCTTACACTCTTTACACTCAATTTTTCTGTTGCACTCCCTCTTTTCTTGTGTACACATGTTTTGTACTTCTTTCTTGAGCACACACTCTTTATATGAGTATACCTACAACTCTAACCACCTTTATTTGAAGGTAGTGATGGAATGATCTAGTGAATATAATATTCTTGAACTACTCATTCCACTTATTTCTTAATCTCATTTTCTTGATCAATGTATTTAGTTTTGCACTCTAAAACACTCATTCTAGAGTTCTTCTTGCAATTCTCTACAAGTATTTAATATTATAGGTTCTTCTTTGAAATATCTTAGATATTATAATTTGGTGATGATTTTTTTAACAATCCCCCTCAACATCAATATAATTTATTCTCTGCACCATTTTGAGTGATCCCGAGACTGTTACTTTTGCTAAATATGTATTCAACAAAATATGAATAGTAAATACTATTAAAAGTAATAGTAAATACGAGATGGAAAGAAAAATTGAGCCCACTGAATTCACAATGTCCCCTTAAAAAAGTTAGTCACCTTAAGCACCAGAGTTTATGGAATATATCCTCCCAGGATATAATTATTTACTTCAGCAAAATTATGGTACCTCAAATTCCGTTGATCTTTAAACTGACTCAACAACTGCAAATCAAACTTGAGATTTTAAGAAAAGAAGAGTAGAAAACTTTAAAAATTTTACTTAGTATCTAAGGAAGAATTAGATATTTATAGCCACCAAAAACTGCTTCAATAAAAAAGATAATGTTTAGAAAAGTTGCACTTGTTCAGAAGTAGTGAGGCGTGTGAGGTCTGGTCCGCACATGCGTAGTACTTCAAAAACAAAATGTTGGAAACTTCACTGTTAGGGTTGTCGGTTCATTTGCAGCCCATGTTGTAACACCCCGTACTTTGAAAGAGCTAAATAGAGGTTCGTAAAAGTCACCCATCATTTTTTTGTTTTGGGTCAACTTTAAACGACCATATCTTTTAGCACATAAAAAGTTAAGTGGCCCATGACTTATCAAATCGAAGTTGTTTGTGTCTGCTTTTTAACGCCGCCAAGTTTGCTTAATTTTGAGCTTGGATTAAAACTTATGCCCGTTTGATTGAAGTCTCTATCCTTAAGAAAAAAGGTATTTTGGTCTTTTCCTTTTCGTCACTAGGCTTAGCAAATTTTTCCTCACCCTTTTAAGGGTCTAACAAGATGTTAAACCATTCTTTATCACTTTCAAATACTTAGAAAAATAAGAGAAGGGTTCAAGAGTAGAAAGAGCTAGGTTTTGAGTGTTCGTCAAGATCCCGTCGATTTTTGCCAAGAACATTGTTCTTTCCTGGTATGTAAGGCTTCTGACATTGTTGGACTTGTTCATCCTCATGCCATACATTTGAATTTATTCACGAAATTGTTGTATTCAAAGAGTTCTTGAGTAATTCTAGATTTTTGTTCAATTCTTGAACAATGGAGGCTGTGAATTCTTTTGTGTTGTTGATCTTTGGTAGAATATTTATTTCCCAAAAGTATTGTATGGAATTCCTCTTGTATTAGTGTTAGGTATGAGAATCAAGAAGATTTTAGGAGAATTCCCCCCATTCTAAACTAGTTGGGACCTTATTTTGGCTTGAAAAGTTCGTCAAAAATCTAGGAAGGGGTGTGTAGTGGTGCACCTACCATAGTGCAAGGACTTTGGCTCTGTAGTTTAGGACCTGGAATCCCATGCCAGATGTGTGCCCCTAACTCTGTTCGGTAGTTTGGGGCCTAGCGCCCCACGCTAGCAGTATGCCAGGGTCACCTTATGTAACACCCCAGAAAATTTTTAAGCTAAGACTCGAACCGTTCTTCGTAGTGAGTGAGATTTTTGCAAGAAATTTAAAATTTATTGAGTACTAAGTTCACTAGATGTAGCACCTTGATTTCTAAGAAGTAAAGAGAAAAGCATTCAAGTCATTCTTAAGTTTTGGGTCAACTTCAAACGACCATAACTCCTAGTATAAGATGAGTAGGTGAGCTACTAGATATAAAATTAAATCTCTTCGATTTCTCTTTCCAATGCCATCGAGTTTTCTAAATTCTGAGCTCTGAGTAAAAATTTATGACGGATTTACTAACGTCGCGCAAACCTGGTAGCAGCTCCGCAACGTGGAGCCAATACAAACCTCACTGCCTGGTGAAAAATCATTTTGACTCCCAGCTCGTTTTAATTATTTCTTTAAGGGTATTTAAGTCCTAAAAACCCTTATGAGGTCATCTAAATTGCCCTAAACGTGTAGAGAACCAGTTTTTCATAAATCAAACCCTCTCATCCAATCCAAAATTCTACGCTCAAGGAATTCAAGAAATGCTAAGGCTAGGGTTCATCTCAAGATTTTCCTTCAAGTTGCTTCAAGAAGATGGTTCTTTTCGGTATGTGATATCACATAGCGTTGGGTTAATTCGCCCACGTGCCAATCATGATTTATTTCAGTGAATTTAAGTATTGAAAGCTTAGAAATTAAGTTCTTGATGGGTTTGTTGAACTTTCATTAGATTATTGTTTCATTGAATTCGTTAAGGGGCTGTTTGATCATAATCTGTGATTTTATGTTCGATTTTGAGTAGAATCTGATGAACTTTGAACATTTAATCGATTCTAAGTGTTGGGTAAAGGAACCCATGGAGGTTAGAAGGTTTAGAGCCGAAAAACGAAGAAGAAGATTTCGTTGGATGAAATCTGGCATAGGCTCCGTGTCGCGGAGCTGGTTCCCAGATTTGGGAATTTCTGTATCGCGTCACGGAGCGTTCTGCCTCAAAAGTCATTTTTGAAACTAAATTTTAAAAGTTTCTCTGCGTCGCGGACCCACCCTAAAATATTGACTTTTGGTCTTTTTCTCATGTTTAGCTATCTAAATTCATTCCTTAACATCACGAGATCATTCCTATCACATTCAAGGTAGAGTTGAGAGTCAAGTTTTGAGAGTTCTCTCAAACGTTTTTGAGAATGTCCCTTTGAGTCCTTTGAGGAGTCTTCTACAAATTCTAATAACTTGTTTCAAGACTCGAGTAAATGAGCATGAGAGTGAGGATAATGTATTCACGAGTCTACACTATGACCTAGAGCCTTTATATCATGAACCATAACTCTTGAATTCATAATTCACATTCAAGAGAGAGTTAAGAGTAGAGTTCAAGAAAGTCTTTGAGTTCAATTGTGAATCCTTTGAGATCAACTATCGATTTGAACTAAGTTTTGAGGAAGTAAGTCAGAGAAGAAGAAGAGTCGTATACATGAGTTCCATATAGTTATGTAGACCATCGAGTCGAGTTGTTTCATGCCCATAAATTCACATGAACTTCGTAAGTCGAGCATCTTTAAAAAAAGTGGTATCTTCAAGTTCTAAGCCTTTAAGTGTTGAGTTTCTAATCCCTTTTGAGAAGTATCTTTGAGTTCTTGAGTTGAATATTTCATGCTCATAATTCCGCATGAATATTATAAGTCGAACAGTCTTGAGATGAGAAGTATAGTTGAGTGATTGAGTTGAGTAGTTCATGCTCATAATTTCGCATGAACTCTGAGTTGAGCATTCTTGAAATGAGTAGTATCATTGAAGTTCTTGAGTTCCAAGTATTGAGATCTATCTATGGCTATTGAAAACCTTGCATTGAGTCGTTCACGTCCATAATTCGGCATGAACCATATTTTAAGAAGTCTTTTACAAATGTTTTAACTTTGTTTTAAGACTTAAGTTTTGAGTTTAGTAAAGAGTAAAAGTTGCACTTCATTTCTTCAAAAGTATATGGGGACTATGTATTCCCAAAAGAGATTAAAATGTTTTCACATTTAAATAAGAACGGAAAACTGAGATTTTCAAAATACCCTTTGAGCTAGTTTTTCAGTAAAGAGCCTTTGGGCTAGTTTTCAGTTAAATAGTAAATGCTTTCACAATATAGCAAGAGAAGAAACTGAGATTTCCAAGATAGCCTTTGAGCACTAATCTCAAATCACAAAAGAAGTATGTTTTTTTAAAAACATAAGAGCTAGTATATTTTGGGAGTAGTATTGAGCAATGAATTGGAGGCGAGCATGAGTTCAGATAACTCACATCTCTATAAAACCATGTAGCCACAGTAGAAAAGGGTCATACTTTTTAGATAAACCCTTTTCACAATAGACTAGTGGATCCACTTAGTAGTTCAGGTCCTATACCTCTGGCCGGGTATAGGATGCGCTGTCAACATGAGGTAGATCGCTGTATCATCACTATAGCTCTTATGTGATGGTTGTTGGTTAGAGAAACTCCCACAAAAGTTATTGTATTTTTATATACATCAGTTTATTGTATATTTATATACATTTCAAAGTTATGTTGTATCCTTGTATATACACAGAGTTGGCATCATGTTTTTAAATAGTTTTTCTTAATATTGCACTTGTTTTAAACTGCTTTATATTGAAATAAGTTCAGTTAAGTATTCATGAGTTGAGTTGAGCCAGGTAAGTTCTTCAATTTCATTCAGATTCTTTTCAAGCCTATGTTGTGTTTAACATTCCAACTTGCATACTCGTACATTCCATGTACTGATGCCAGTTGGCCTGTATCATCTTATGATGTAGACTTAGGTAACCAGGATCATCATCCAACGCATTGTTGATCAGGTTGAGCACTCAGAGTCAGTTGGTGAGCCTCCTTGCTTCCCGGAGAGCTCTTTTTTCATTTACTTTTCAGTTTAGTCAGGATGTCGTGGGTCTTGTCCCGACTTCCATCTTTATCAGTTAGAGGCTTCATAGATAGTCAGTATAGTTGAGACGTCTGTATTATTCATTCATTTTATTAAATGTTTTAAAGACTTAAGTTGCCTATTTTATGGCGAGTCGAATACATTCTTTTAATTCTAAGTTGTTCATTTGAGTTAAAGTTTTGAAAAGTTGAGTTTATTGAATTTTATTCAGTTTGAAGCTTTTGCATGCTTGAGTTAGTCTTCCGCTTGTAGTCAGCAACGATGAGGGTTCGCTTGGGGACCAACAATGGTTCTTGAGTACCGGCCACGTCTAGGGTGTAGACTCGGGTCGTGACACCTTATCTTTTTTTTTTTTTTTGTGCTTCATTTTGATGTGTTCCTTTGAATCGTGACTACATTCTCTTATTTTTATTATCTTCTTAAGTATCTATTCATCCTTGAGAGATCCTATATGTCCTATTAAAATGTCTTAATTTACATTCCAAATTAAAGTGAGTTTAAGAGGAAAGTTCAAAAGGTCTTTTTGGGTCATTTTGAGAATTTTTTTGTAATCAATAATGGTTTTGAACTATGTCTTAAGGAAGTAAATATGAGAAATGAAAAGAGTTGTATTCATGATTGAGAAAGAGTATAGGGGAACTAAGTATTCCTAAATGTAACACTTTTACATTCAAAGAGAGAAACATTGATTTCTAAATGAGTTTATGAGTTCAGATATATTTCATAGTATTACCTCTTTTAAAAGGATCTTTTGAGTAATTACCTCAAATTGAGAAAGAGTTACATTATATACATTTGAGCATGAGTTTATATATTATTGGGAGTAGTACTGAGCACCATTATGGGGATTAGTTCAGCCAACTCACATTCCTCAGAAACCATGTAGCCAACATGGTAAATGGCCGTACTTTTTAGACGATTCCTTATTGTTTTTAAGCATAGCTTAGTGAATCCACTTAGTTGAGGTGTTCTATACCTCCGGCAAGGT
The DNA here is from genome assembly GCA_029582605.1 of Solanum gracilifrons. NCBI lineage: Eukaryota > Viridiplantae > Streptophyta > Magnoliopsida > Solanales > Solanaceae > Solanum > Solanum gracilifrons. Next base: position 36,066 of record JAJOOH010003833.1, on the reverse strand, counting down.
ATAGGACTGTTCTGGAAGCGTGGGCGAGACACTTTATCATCACATAGCTCGTAGTGCTGGTTGTTGGTTAGAGAATCTTCCAAATAAGTGTAAAAAATAACTTATTGTATCTTTTTGCTTCTCGAGTTAATATTGTCATTTTATAAAGCTTTAAATAATGCATATATTATTATTGCTATTATGTTGGTGTTGAGTTGAGGTGAGTATGTCTTCCAGTCTTATCAGTTCAGTTATCTATGCTTTCAGTTCCCCATGCACGCTCGTACATTTAATGTACTTATGTCATTCAACCTACATATTATTTATGATACAAATACAGGTGGTTAGGGTCATCAACATGCGCTTTGTTAATACCATTTGCACTCCACCTAGCTTTGGTGAGCGTCCTTACTTTCCGAAGGGGTTCACATTTATTTCCTATTTTGTTAAGTTGTCGAGGGTTTTGTCCCAGCATCTATCTTAGTATTTAGAGGCTTAATATATTGTTAGAAGTTAAGGAGTCTCACATTATATTCCTTGTTGATGTTTTGAGACCTTGCGACGGTTACTTATGCTTTATTAAGTATTACCAAATGTTCATTTGAGTTATGTTATAATTGAGACATTTGAAGTGTTATTGTGCACTTGGAGTTTCATTTTGCTTGAGCTAAGTAGTAAGCCAGACCAAGGGTTCACTTGAGGACCAATGATGATTCTCTAGTGTCAGCCACATCAAAGGGTGTAGGCTCGGGGTGTGACGAACTTGGTATCAGAGCATAGAGTTAAAGAGTCCTAGGGTATCTATGAAACCATGTTTGTAGAGTCATTTTTATCAATGTGAAGCGCGCCAGATCTATAATTAAGAGGCAACGACATTTATGAAACATTTCACTGTCTTCTTATTCTTATTTGTGTGATTGAGTTCAACTCTATAAAAGTTTCCCTTAACTCGTGCTTGTGCGTATCTTTTCAGATCATACCTCTACGAGGAGTTGTTCGAGGATGTCCTACTAGTAGGAATATTAATCCTCAAGGTTAAGAGGTTCTCAATGCACCAGAGGTAAAACCCCCTTAGGGAAATGTCACCAATGCTAGATTCAAGAATGTTATTTAGATGTTGATTCAGGTGTTGGAAAATCAAGCTGGTCAACAAAGATTGCGTCTTCAAGATGTTGTTGATACGTACAAAATCCATGAATTTTTGAGAATGAATCCCCAAAGTTCACAGGGTCGAATATCACTGAGGATCTAAAGAACTTTGTGGAAGAACTTCAGAAAGCGTTTGAGGTTATGCGTGTTGTCGATGTAGAGCGAGTGGAGTTAGCTTCATACTAGCTCAAAGGTGTTGCTAGAATATGGCATGACCAATTGAAGAAGAGCAGGGCAGATGGGGCACCACTTTTGAGTTAGGCATTGTTTGTAGGTGCCTTCTTGGGGTGCTTCTTTCCCCGCGAGCTAAGGGAATCAAATGTAAGAGAATTTCTGAATCTGTAACAGGAGTCCATGAGTGTGCAAGAGTATATCCTCAAATTCTCTCAATTATCCCCCTATGCTTCGGAGATGGTGGCTTATATGAGGAGTAGGATGATTTTGTTTATGTATGGGTTATTTTGATTGTAAAGTAAGGAAGGTAATGCAGCTATGTTGATAGGGGACATGGACATAGTCAGACTTATTATCCATGTGCAGCAAGTTGAGGAAGATAAGTTGAAAGATAGGTAGGAGTTCTGCAGTAAGAGGGCTAAGACAACAAGTCACGAGTCCGATCAGCAGAAAACTGGAAATGTAAATCGGTCATCTTTTCAGCAAAGGCCAATTGGCCTGCTCCATCATCAGATAGTTCATCAACGCCAAAGAACATAAATGGTCTCAGGAACCAGAACTCCTAGAATTTCACAGCTAGACTTACTCAGTCTTAGGATAGTGTGGCACAAGGGGCTACTTGGACCCCCATATGTGCTAAGAATGGTAGAAACCACCTAGGAGCGTGTCGTGATGGCTCCAATGGATACTTCAAGTGTGGTTAGACGAGTCACTTTATGAGAGAGTGCCCTAAGAAAATGTGAGGTAATGGGGCCAATATAGCTTAATCTTCTTTAACAACTCCAATAGATGGAGCTTCTATGAGAGAATCTACTTTAGGAACATGTACATGAGCAAGCAGTCTGTATGCTATTACCAGTCACCAAAAGTGGGAGTACTCACCAGATGTTGTTACCAGTATGCTTAAAGACTTTACCTTTGATGTTTATGCATAACTTTATCCAGGTGTGAGTCTGTCTTCTGTGACTTCTTATGTAGACATGAGGTACAATATTTTACCCGAATGATTTCTTGAGGCCTTCAATGTTTCCACACCTGTTGGTTACTCTATTATAGTAGAAAGAGTTTATCGTGATTGTATCATCTCTGTCAATCACAAAGACTCCATGGCTAACTTGGTCGAGCTAAACATGGTGGACTTTGATGTTATTTAGGTATGGACTGACTTCATGCTTGTTATGTCTTGGTTGATTGTAGAGCTCGAGTAGTCAAGTTTTAGTTTCCTAATGAGCCGGTTTTAGAGTGGAGGAGTAGTTCAGCAATGCCTAATGCTAGTTTCATTTCATACCTTAAGGTTAGAAAGTTAGTCTCTAAGGGGTGCATCTATCACTTAGTCCTAGTTAATGACTCTAGTGTTGAGACACTGCCTATTCAATCAGTTCCAGTTGTGAGTGAGTTTTTGGAGATATTTCCTGATGATCGTCCCGGAGGCTCTCTTGAAATAAATGGAGTTCAGAATAGACATTCATCATGATAATCTCTATCCCGCCATATAGAATGGCTCAAGCTGAGTTAAAAGAGCAGTTGAGAGATCTTCTTGATAAGGATTTCATCCGACCTAGTATCTCACCTTAGGGTGCTTCTGTCTTATTTGTGAGGAAGAAGGATGGTTCTCTTAGGATGTGTATCGATTACCGCCAGTTGAACAAGGTCACCATAAAGAATAAGTATCCCCTTCCAATAATTGATGATCTTTTCGACCAAATTTAGGGTACCACTTGCTTCTCTAAGATAGACCTCAGATTTGGCTATTATGAGTTGAAAGTGAGAAAAAGTGACATCCCGAAGACAACATTCATGACTCGTTATGGTCATTATAAGTTCCTTGTGATGTCTTTTGGCTTGACCAATGCTCCTGCATCATTCATGGATCTTATGAACAAAGTGTTTAAGCCGTATCTTGTCATGTTTGTTAATTTATTTATTGATGACATATTGATTTATTGGAGGAATGAGGATGATCATGCTAGCCATCTCAAAATAGTCCTCCAAACCCTCAAAATTGAGAAATGTATGCCAAATTTTCTAAGTGTGAGTTTTGGCTTAAATATGTGGCTTTCTTTGAACACATTGTATCCGGAAGGGGGATTAAAGTTGATACTCGAAAGATTGAAGTAGTGCAGAACTGGCCAAGACCCACATCTCCAACTCATATAAGGAGTTTCTTGGGGTTAGCTGGTTACTACAAAAAGTTTGTCGAGAGGTTTTCATCTATTTCATACCCATTGACTAAGTTGGCTCAAAAAACATTGATGTTTCAATGGCATGAAGCTTGTGAGAAAAGATTTCAGCAATTGAAAACTCGGTTGACTATTGCTCTAGTGTTGACCCTACCAAAGGGTTTAAAAGTCTTTGTTGTTTATTGTGATACATTTAGACTTGGACTCGGGTGCGTATTAATGCAAAATTGTAAGGTTAATAGCCTATGCCTCTAGACAACTTAAGATTAATGAGAAGAATTACCTGACTCATGATCTTGAGTCGGCAACAGTATTGTTTGGTCTCACAATATGGCGTCACTATCTCTATGATGTTCATGTGGATGTGTTCATTGACCACAAAAGTCTCCAATACATTTTCCGTCAAAAAGAGATTAATCTACGACAAAGGAGGTGGTTGGAGTTGCTCAAGGAATATGACATGAGTATCCTCTATCACCTAGGTAAAGCTAATGTTGTTGCTGATGCTTTGAGCAAGTTGTCCATGAAAGTACTGCTCATGTAGAGGAAGGCAAGAAAGATTGGATAAGGAAGTTTATACACTTTCCCATTAGGGAGTTAATTTGTTAGATTCCAGTGAAGGTGGAGTTGTAGTGATGAATGGGGCTGAAGTCTGAAGTGAAGGAGAAACAAGACAAAGACCCTTTTTATTTGCACTAAAGGCAAATATTCATAAGCAAAAGGTAATGGATTTTGAACAACGGGGAGATGGTGTGTTCAGATATCAAGGTATTTTGTGTGTACTAAAGGTGGATGAACTTCAAGAGATGATCATGGTAGAAGCTCATAGTTCCAAATACTCGATCCATCCCGGTTCCACAAAATGTACCATGACTTGAAAGAAGTGTATTGGTGGAGTAGCATGAAGAGGTGCATTGCAGGCTTTGTTGTGAAGTGCCCAAATTGCCAACAAGTCAAGGTAGAACATCAAAGACCTGATGGTATGGCTCAAAACATAGATCTTTCGGAATGGAAGTGGGGTATGATTAATATCGATTTTACTACCGACTTACCACACTTTCACAGGTAGCATAATTCAATTTGGGTGATTGTAGATCGGATGACTAAATCATCCCATTTATTGCCGGTAAAGACTACAAATTTAGCAGAGGATTATGCTAGATTATACATTCAAGAGATAGTTCGACATCATGGATTTCTTGTGTCCATCATTTCAAATAGGGGTGCACAATTCCCCGCTCATTTTTTTTAATTCTTTCCATAAAGGTTTGGGTTCGAAGGTAAATCTGAGTTCTGCTTTTCTTCCTCAGGCTGATGGCCAAGCAAAGCGCACAATTCAGACCTTAGAGGTATGTTGAGGGAAAGTGTCATAGATTTCAAAGTTAATTGGGATGAACACTTGCCTCTCATAGAGTCTGCTTACAATAACAATTATCACTCCAGAATTCAAATGGCTCCCTATGAGGCTCTTTGTGGACAAAGATGTAGATCTCCTATTGGTTAATTTAAGGTTGGTGAAGCTATTTTTATAGGGCCAGACTTGGTTCATTAAGTTATGGAAAAGTGAAAACTATTCAGGAGAGGCTGAAAACAACGCAAACTCGTCAAAAATCCTATACAGATGTTAGGAGAAGAGACTTGGAATTTTAGGTTGATGATTGGGTCTATTTTAAGGTTTCACCTATGAAGGTGTTATGAGATTTGGTAAGAAGGGAAAACTTTATCCTCGATACATTGTTCCTTACAGGATATCCAAGAGGGTTGGCAACGTAGCTTATGAGTTGGAGCTACCGTCAGAGTTAGGAGCAGTTCATCCAGTATTTCATATCTCTATGCTAAAGAAATGTTTAGGAGATCCTTCACTAATTGTAAGTACCAAAACTATTAGTATTAAGGATAACCTATCTTATGAGGTTATCCTTAATAAGATAGGTTATGAGTTGGAGCTACCGTCAGAGTTAGGAGCAGTTCATCCAGATCCTTGATTGTTAGGTTTGCAAGTTGATAACCAAAGAAGTTGCATCGGTCAAGGTTTTATGGAGGAATTAATTTTTTGAGGAAGCTACTTGGGAGGCCAAGGAGAATATGAATAAGAGATACCTTCACCTCTTTACTTCCGAACCATTTCTAGAGAAAGGTACTAACTTTCTGTAAAGTACTCTTTAAGTTGTTTGTTGAGTTTATGTTGATCTCATGATGTGTGTTTGAGATTGGGTTGTTAGACACTTCCCACCTCTATTCTGCTTAGTGTAATCTCATTCGAGGACGAATGTTCCCTAAGGGGAAATATTGTAAACCTTAGACTTTGAAAGAGCTAAATAGAGGTTCGTACAAGTCACCCATCAGTTTTTAGTTTTTGGTCAATTTCAAACAACCATATCTTTTAGCACATCAAAGTTAGGTGGCCCATGACCTATCAAACCGAAGGTCTTTGTGTCCTCTTTCCAATGCCGCCAAGTTTGCCTAATTTAGAGCTCAGGGTAAAAATTTATGCATGTTTGAGTGAAAACTCTCTAATTAAGACATCTCATTCATTTTAGAAAAGGGTATTTTGGTCTTTTCCTTTTTCCCACTAGGCTTAGAACGTTTTTCCTCACCCAATTAAGGGTCAAATAATATGCTACACCATTCTTTGTCATTCCTAAACACTTAGAAAAATGAGAGAAGAGTTCAAGAGGATAAAGAGCTAGGTTTTGAGCATTCGTCAAGATCCCATCAATTTTCTTCAAGAACATTGTTCTTTACAGGTATGAAAGGCTTCCCACCGTGTTGGACTTGTTCGTCCTCCCGCCAAACATCTGAATTTATCCACGAAATTATTGTATTCAAAGAGCTCTTGAGTAATTCTTAATATTTATTCAAATCTTGAACAATGGAGGTTTCAATTCTTGAATAATGGAGGTTGTGAATTCTTTTGTGTTGTTGATCTTTGGTAGAAGTTTGATTTCCCAAAAGGATTGTATGGAATCCCTCTTCTATTAGTATTGGGTTTGAGAATGAAGAAGAGTTTAGGAGAATTTCCCCAATTCTAAATTAGTTGGGACCTTGTTTTGGCTTGAAAAATTCGTTAGAAATCTAGGTAGGTGTGTGGGGCGGTGCATCACACATAGCGCCAGGAATTTTGCTCTGTAGTTTGGGGATTGGCGCCCCATGCCTGCAGTGCTCCCCAAACTCTGTTCAGTAGTTTGGGCCCGGGCACCCCACACTAGTAGTACGCCAAGGTCACCTGATCCTTTTTCTTTCGATGCTTCATTCTGGACATGTTCCATTGAATCGCGACTACGTTCTCTTCTTTGTATTAGCTTCTAAAGTCTCCATCCATCCTTGAGAGATCCTATATGTCCTAATCATATGTCTTAATTTACATTCCAAACTAAAGTAAGTTTAAGAGGAAAGTTCAAGAGGTCTTTTTGGGTCATTTTGAGAATTCTTTTGTAATCAACAATTGTTTTGAACTTGGTCTTGAGAAAGTAAATATGAGAAATGAAAAGAGGCATAGTCATGACTGAGAAAGAGTATAGGGGAACTAAGTATTCTCAAATGGAACACTTCTACATTTAAAGAGAGAAACCTTGATTTCTAAATGAGTTTATGAGTTCAGAGATATTTTAGAGTATTACCTCTTTTAAGAAGATCTTTGAGTAATTACCTCAAATTGAGAAAGAGTTGCGTTTCATACATTTGAGCATGAGTTTATATATTATTGGGAGTAATATTAAGCATCGATATGGGGATGAGTTCAAATAACTCACATTCCTCATAAAACCATGATGCCAACATGGGTAAAGGGTCATACTTTTTAGACGATTACTTATTGCTTCTAAGCATAGCTTAGTGGATCCACTTAGTTGAGGTGTTCTATACCCCGACAAGGTATAGGACAATTCTGACAGCGGGGGCGAGACGATATATCATCATATAGCCCATATTAATGGTTATTAGTTAGAGAATCTCCCAAATAGAAGTAAAGAATAACTTATTGTATTTTTATGAATCTCGAGTTAATATTGTTGTTTTATAAAGCTTTAAATAGTGCATCTGTTATTATTGTTTCTATATTGGAGTTCAGTTGAGGTGAGTATGTTTTCCAGTCTTATCAGTTTAGTTATCTATGCTTTCACTTCCCCTTGCATGCTCGTACATTCAATGTACTGAGGTCATTGGACCTGCATCTTATTTATGATGTAGATAGAGGTGGTCAGGGTCATCAACAGGTGCTTCGTTGATACTATTTGCACTCTAGCTATCTTTGTGAGCCTCCTTGCCTTTCAAGAGATTCACATTTATTTCTTATTTTGTTAAGTTGTCGAGGGTTCTATCCCGACATATATCTTAGTATGTAGAGGCTTCATACATAGTTAGGAGTTGAGAAGTCTCTCATTATTTTCCTTGTTGATGTCTTGAGACCTTGATATAGTTACTTATGTTTTATTAAGTATTACTAGATTTTCATTTGAGTTAATTTATAATTGAGACATTTTAAGTTTAATTATGCGCTTGGAGTCCCATTTTGCTTGAGTTAGTTTTCCGCTAAGTAATCAGCCAGGCCAAGGGTTAGCTTGAGGACCAACTATGGTTCTTGAGTGCCGGCCACGTCTAGGGTGTAGGCTTGGAGCGTGACACATATAATGGTTGAGTACAGTTCAAACTTCTACCGATTGACACCTAAAATAATGTACTAAAGAGATGCATCGATCTTCACTGTGTTTTACATATGCGGTCTGTACTTCATCGTATGTGGTTACACATGAGCAAAAATTTTTGCTCATAATTTTGGATTAAACAATTAAGTTAAATGAATCTTTATCCAAAAAGATAAGTTTTCAATTGATCATTTATCAAAGCCAAAGTTGAAGTCGAGCCGAGTGTGTGACAATGACACGAGGCTTGTCTTCTTAAAAAAGTTGCATTGGTTTGGAAGTGGTGGGGAAAGTGTGGTCTGCACTTGGCCATGTGCATTCCACTCACAAGTAGCACATAAAATAGAAAGTTGTAAACTTATTGTTTTGGTTGTGTGGTTCATGTGCATTTCACACTTCTACCACACGTCTAAAATAGTATACTAATGAGATGCATCTCTTAGTGAGTTGTCCACACTTCACTGTATGCAGCCACACACGAGGGAAAATTTTCGGTCAAAATTTTAGATTAACAAATTAGGTTTAGATAAATATTTTGTCCAAAACCATAATCTCTCAATCGATCATTTTCCAAAGCCAAAGTCGAGCCAAGCGATCCACAACAACGACGATATGATTGTCTTTTTCTCAACCCTTTAACAACATGAAGGAGTGATTCTATATTTATAAAGCTGAAAGTTCCTTCATCCCATAATTGTGGGAGAAATACTTCTTCCAAATAGTGAAGTAACTTTTCACTTTCCCTCTATTTTTTCTTCCCTCCATTTCCCATTCACTTTCAACACTAGAATCCTACAGACTTTGCAATCATCTAGATGTCCAACCATTAGATGAACTTCTTCTTCCGTTGAACTTCTCCACTCACTACTCTTTGAAGCATCTTCAAGGTGGTAATCTCCTTGATAAGGACAACCTCTGCTAAAGTTACATCTATACATATACTTGGTGTTAGAGTGTTTCAGTCATGTAGACCACCTTAGTCGTAGTTGTAGTGCTTTTTTGACTTGTTCTCGAAAGTGACTTAAATTAGGTATCATCTTCTTGAGTTTATCGAATGGTGAGATAATCCCTAATCTAGCCCATGGCATCCTATTCCTAATATGATCATGCATTTTTCCTAAAATCTTGTTGCTACAAGCATATTATATAACATACTTTTGCATATCTCTGTCAGGAGTTAATATTTTTTTTCTTTAGCAGTTCCATTTTGTTGTTGCATATTTTGGAAAGTCAATTGTCGCCCTATCATCTTCTTTTTAGGTAGTCGTTGAAGTCGTGTGAAGTGTTCTCTCCCATTATCTATACAAAGACATTTTATTCTCCTTTCAATATAATTATCTAAGAATGTTAGAATTCTTTAAACTTCTCAAATACTTTAGACTTCTCCTTTAAGAATTAAATCCATATGTACCTTGAGATGTCATCAATGAATATTACCATGTATCAGTAAACACTGATAGAAGGTTGCTTTACTGGTTCAAACATGTCTAATTGCACCAAGTCCAGTGACTTATTGTCATGATACTTTGATTCTCTAAAGGAAAGTTAATGTGCTTTTCCATATTGGCATCCATCAAATATAGTGTCTCCTCTTTCTTCAATTGTATAAGAGGTCTCTTAATCCAAAGCTTCTTGTCCGTTATCTTTCTTGTTTCGAGAAGAAGGGGTTATGCTACCTTTAGATTTCTTGTAATAACAATCTTTAGTGTAGTGTCCTTTAATTCGGTAACTGTAGAACCTATCCCTTTGTCGATTGTTTAAACCTTGGTTTGACTGCTAGTTGGATCGCTGGATTCTTTGATGTTGATTCTTTTGGTCTCCCCCGGCCGTTATCTTCTCTCTTTATCCCATTTTGTAGCATTTTCGTTTGTCCAAGAGCACATTACTAAGCTAGGACAATAATTGTGTGACAATTTTCTCTCCTTAATTAGATAAAGAAATATTAAGGGGTCGATAGGCTTTGGTGGTCTATCCCACCTAATAGACTAGTATTTTTGGTTGGGCTCTCCTGCTCAATCTATAACAACTCTATAGTAATAAAACTTGTTAAAGTAGGTTTTTAATTTATTTTATAGGTTGCCATATGAAAAATTACATGTTCTGATAGGATAATTTAATATAATAATTCAGTTTATTCTTTTTATTCTCGATGTACATAAAATAAATTCTAATTAAAAATGAATTATTTTAATCAATACATGAAATGAAAAGACAATCTTTATAATAACCAAATAAATAACTAGATAATCTTTGAAATATGGGAAAAAAGAGAGAAAAATGAGTGCTTGCATAAAACATTTATGAGAAAGAGCACTGAAGTTGTAGATCAAATTAAGAAAACCAAAAGAGATAAACCTATAATAGGGTGTTCCTTCCATTGCCAAAAGTGTGTGTGATCATTCCCCAAAACTATAAGCCATGATTTGTTCGATCTTTTTAGTGGCATTAACTACGAAAAATATTAAAGAGTACAAAAAAATCAAGAAAGATATAGTCAGTGATCAATGAATTGGATTGAGAATGATAAGAGATTAAATTATAAATTTCAATAAAGATAAAAATATGAAGTAATTTCTTTTCATATGCTTGAGTGTCTGATTGATTTCCCTTTGCTCGAAATTACACTGACGTATATACGATAAAAATGATTATTTTAATTATATGGGACCGGTAAATCCAAAATTCTACTTTAATAGCAGAACGGTTCAAAGATTGCTTTAGATTACGAATCAAATCCTAGGTGTGATACCCATTATCCTTTTTTAATTCCCTTAGATGAATTTCTAACTCCACCACTATTTGATACATGTGTTGCTGAGAGGCAAAAGCAGATGTCGAGTTCATCTTTTTTTGTTTTTAGATGTAGAGTATTAATACTAGTTTCATATGAATCCAATACTTTCATATTGACAAGAGGGAGTTGCTAGGATGATAAGCACTCCTTACATCAACACTAAGTTTGTGGGTTCGAGTCACCTAGGTCACAAAAAATAAGGTGAGAACTCTTACGGATGAAAAAATTTTTTAATGTAAAAATTCCTGATAAATGCAATAAATAGTATAAATGAACCCTAGCTGGGTTTACAATCAAAATCCTGAATCAAGGGAAATATCATTCAATATTTATGATAAAAGTTCATATACTCTGATATTTATTTGTTCATCTACCTCAATTTAGTCCAGGTATGTTTAATTTTGCCCTTTTGAAAGTTGAGTTTTGATAGAAGGTAGAATCTTTGCTGAAATCTAGATTCTTTCCTAACCAACGATCTTGATTATTTGCAGACCAAGAAATCTTCATTATAGCTCTTTTTCCACAATGAAAAAAAAATTAGAAGCCATTTCACTAAAAACAAGCAGAAATCGTGCTAAAGAGAGAAAAAAAAGCTTGATTTGAAAGACGAGGGAAAAAAAGGATTTTGATTAGAAAATATAAAGATATATGTAAAAGTGATTCATTAAGGGTATAATTGTCATATCAACATTTTTTGTTGTTGTTGTGGGCCCCGAAATTTACTCCGGACGCGCATAGATTGAGTGTATATCACGTATTTTTCCAAGTGAGATTCGAGTCTTTTTTTATTGAAGAGTTGGATAGTTAACGTGCGTCTTTGTGTACTTTGAAAGTTTAAGGTTAAAGCTAAAATTTGAAGCCAAGTCAAGGGTCCTATTTATGTGTTATGCCATTAATTTATGATTCAACCATGATATGTTAATCGTTTTGGTGTAAACATAATATGTGAATAAAATTTTACCAAACTCTATAAGTATCTAGATGTCAATGTAAAACATGACTGGACCTTCTCATTTGTTTTACTTTTACCATGTGCTCAATTTTTTCTTTAGCTATTTCATTATCAATTCCAATAGTAATTAGATCTTTTGAAACAACTTCTTTCCACGTGATTTTAGCTATTTCAGATGGTCGGTGCATCTAAAATCAATGAGAAAATGACCACCATCTCATTTGTTTTACTTTTCTAGGTTTATTTATATAATAATGTAAACACTATTCTATTCATAGTACAGACTAAGGAAAAAAACTTGTTGAAACATAAGTTGTGATAGAATTATTGTACAATCTATCTTCATTCTCGCCTAAACTCCATTCCTTGAAAAATGAGGCCACCTTTTCCATGAAGCCGCATAATCTCCATCAATCGCGCTTCAATATCTCCTTTGTCTCCTATATTGGTGAAAAACATATCATTTCTATTTCTATACATCCTTCGATTTTTTTTCATGGACGTTTCAAGCAGCGTTTGCTTCTCATTTTTATATATACACAATCTTTGCGTTTGGTCCATTAAAAAAAAAGTTAACATTTATTGATATTAACTATTAAATTTTGCATTTTAAATTTATATAATTATCATATTAATTTAGATTTGCGTTGCTTGAAGCACATTATAGTGTGTTTTAGTGCTCAAACACTCAATTCCTAGATTTCAACACTGATTGAAACTCAAGAAGTTGGTCCAAAAGGTACGTGAACTTTATCAGTATACCACATTAGCGGTTAGGGTTGAATCTATAACACGGGAGTCCAATAGCTTTGGTTCAAATATTATATTTTTCTTAAGAAATTCATCTAATACAAATAGAGTATTAATTTCGAACCAGAGTAACTCAAAAATACTAATATCTCGAACTGATCATAAGCTTCAACACCTGACTCCATGTATCTATATGTGATTGTGTTTTAGGACCCATTCCATACCATAAGGCATATTTGACCAAGTGTATTTTTGGAATATTAAACTAAATTTCAGCTAAACCAAACTTTAAAAAAAGATAGATTGCAGTGGAATGTGTACCCGTTTACCTCCATTGATTAGAACAGGGGAATCACATTGATTAAATTAAAACTCCTTTTTAAAGGAACAAACTCGCGGGGAGACATAACTTGAGATAATATCATTAGAATCGCGCTTCAACATCTCGGTCTTCTCCTATATCATTGAAAAACATGTTTTCCATCTTTAATTACATCCATCCATCACCTCTTATCAAGGGTAGTGACTAGTGTCGCTCTAGGTCCTAGTCCTGAAAATTGACAACATTAGCTCGTTGATCTGCTTCATGGTCACTCTCATTTCTAAGGCCATAAAGTACATCTTCCAATTTGATCACTTGATAAGAAAAATAAGTGGTTCTTTCCAACATCATTCGAGTTCAAATTTTGCCTCGTATATCAAGACAACCGATCCGATTAAGTTTAGCCACTTCAAAGAATCTACAAAAAAAATTACACTTCCTTAGTAAGTATATCTATTCAAGTAAGTTTTCTCAAAATTTAGAGTACATGAAAAGGAACCGCAAAAATATTAAAGTGAGACAACCATTCACAATGCTTTGGTGTATCATCCTATATAATACACAATTCCTGTGTTGCGACCATGACACATTTCTTCCCCATCATCTTATTAAGAAAAAAAAGCTATATTTGACATATCAAATCACACATACAAAACATTAGGATTAAAAAAGAACCTAAAAGACCAAAAAAGGCACCAGACCACTCTTACTATGTCCGATTGGGATCACCATGGCCAACCAGACATACTTGACATGACTAGCTACCTGAAAGGCACCTTGGATCCAGACCACCTAATAACCCTATGAATGAGAAAATCTATTCATTGACCTGTTCTTATCAGGTTGGTTTGGCCTTTCATAAGTAGACCCTGCCGACTAGACATGACTTTCACTATAACACCCGTATATACTACACAATAATAGACATCAGACCCTTTTTCACTGACGTATAAGTCAAATATTCTTGTATTCACGAAAATAATACATTCACAACTAAAATAAAAATATTAGAAAGATCTGACATACATTTGATCCCTCAGTCATCATTGACACCCCTCAGTTAAAAGTGGCTCAGTCACGGGTGACAGTGTTCATGTTCGTGACATTGTGATCCTACCACTAAATAAGATTTTAAAAAATCTAAATTTTTCAGGATAAACAAGACAAACACAAAAATAATGGGGAAAATGAAGAAATTATACTAATTTGCCACGATCAAGAAGAATTGGAGTGTTATAGAGGCTGAAGTAAAATTGTTTCTCGGACGGAAAACACCATTAGAGAGTTTGAAAGGATAAATTGCACCTTTGAGCCTTAAATACAACGGTGTGGTCCTTTTAATTATTATTATTTATTTATTAATTATAATATACAAGCATTACTCTTAACTTGGATTCAGCTGGTAACTATGACTTTTAACTTTGCTAGTGCACAAGTAGGCACTCCAACTATCCAAAATTTGAACAAATAAACACTTGAATGCTAACTGAAAAATGTGTGAAATTCACGTTAGTTACGCGCGTCAAAGGTAGAATCGAGTGTTTATTTGTTCAAATTTTGGATTGTTTAAGTGCCTACTTATGCACTAGCAAAGTTAAAGGTCATAGTTGTCAGCTTAAAGATCATGCTTATACAATATATATACATACAGAACCATATACATACATATAATTATATCCTAAATGAATCCTTTTTATATATACATCTCCATTTTTCAAATCAAATTCTCACTGTATTCGGGCAACTATGAATCCTAAATGAATCCTTTTTTCAGTTTGTTTTTAGATAGTTGGTTGGTTGAAAGAGTTATTTTGGGGTAATTTTGCATATTCTCGTAATTATACAATAAAATTCCTACAAAATTAAAATTTTACTATAGCAATCTTGTGGAGGGTTTTAACCCATACAAAATGAATGTAAATTTTTTGTATTACTAATAGGCATAATTCATACATTGGACCTTTTATTTTGCATTATTGGCTGCTCATTGCTAAATGTAAGTGGTATTTAATTATTCTTCTGACATTGTGAAAAAATCTATAATGAAATAGTTTTTTTTTGCCTATAGCTATTGTAAGCAAGGTGGGGTAACTAACACTTGTAAAAAATAAATACAATTTAAGTCCGTCAATGAACGACTCCAATACACACTTAAGGGACTCTTTACATTTTCATTAGGTATCAGATTTCTACTCAGACTTCACAAAATCTCTAAAAATTTCATTCAACATTTTTTCAAACAGTTTAAGTGCACCATTTCACTTAATAATTTTTAGCACTCTATGTTTATTGTTTGGCCTCTGAAAATTCATAATTATAGTTTGCTACTCACTATGACAATCACATTACACAAAGCATCAAATATTTTCCATTAAGTATTGGACAATTTAAAGCACAAATACACTTCAAACTAAAGAAAATAAGGAAAATTTTATTGATTCTCATGCCTTCCATACTTACAGGCTGCTCTGAAACAATTTTGTAACCAAAGCATTAGTTTCCTCTAGTGATTCTCATATTGGCTTGAGCATGTGACCAACAATACACAAATTCTTGTTTGTAAAGCGGTAACCATTCAAGTATATGAAATTTCAGCACATAGCTTGAACAATTTTTCCTTCGATTTGAAGACAAGGAACATGAATTTTAGAAACTTAGATTAAGGTTTTTTGGAGAGAGAGAGGAGAAGAGCATAGTATTTTTTTTTCCGTAAAAATGAATTTGTTTTCACTTTTCCCTTATTCTATATTATAATTTATTTTAAAAAATAATCTATATTTTAGTAAGTTGGTAGCAACTAAGTGGTTCACTTATACACGTCGGCGCATTTGTATATCACGTGTTTTACTTGAAATATTCGAGTGTTTTTTGTTTATATTTTAGATAGTTAAAGTGCCTCTTTGTGCACTATGAAAGATAAAGGTCAAAGTTATAATTTGAAACCAAGTTGAGAGTCCTATTTATGTATTATGCCCGGAGGTTATGACCCCCCACAAATTAAAATTTAATTATTTATCAAAAAAATATTGCGGAGATAATAATCCCTACTAAATGAAATTTAATACTTTGTCAAAAATGATTGCTAAATGAAATATTTGTGAGGGTTTTTGAAACTGTTGTAACAATAAATTGTGGGGATTTTAAACCCCCCTCAAAATACAATTATAACCCCCAAAAAAATAGTTTTTTATATTAATGATATAAATTAGGTATATTACATAAACTTTCCCTTTAACTTGACCTCAACTAACATATATGCCCTCCAATTTTGAGTGTGCACAAGTAGATATTTTAACTTGTGTAAAATTGAATAAATAGACACATGTGTCCTACATGAAATAATTTTCACGCCCAAACCTACACCCTAGACGTGGCCGACACTCGAGAACCATTGCTGGCCCCAAGCGAACCCTTAGCCTGACTTAACTATCAGCGAAAGACATACTCAACATTAGATGAACTCAAAAGTAAAACTTTAACTCAACTGTGTCAAAATAATAAACTCAGAAACTTATAAGAACATTCAACTGGACAAAAAAAGGCAACTCGAGTCTCAAACATTAACAATGGAAATTAAAAAGACTCATGAACTACTATTGTCTATCTATGAAGTCTCTAATACTATGAGGGCTATAAGGACAAGACTCGCGATCATCCTGACAAAACTCAAATAAAAGAAATAAATAAGGGATCCACCGGAAGCAAGGAGGCTCACCAAACAACTCTGGGACTGCAAGTGGTATCAATGAAAGGTCTGTTGATGACCTTGATCTCTTGTATATGCATCATAAAATGATGCAGGCCAAATGGAATCAGTACATTGAATGTATGAGCATGTAAGGGGAACACTGAACATAACATAAAAGCTTGAACTTGGAAAGAATGAAACATACTCACCTCATCTCTACTCAACTCAACCTCAACTCATGGATACTCAACTCAATTAAGTGGATTCACTAAGCTATGCTTAAAAATCAATAAGTAATCATCTAAAAAGTATGATCCTTTCTACCCACACTGGCTACATGGTTTATGAATGACTTTGAGTTGCATGAACTCGTCCCCATATCGGTGGTCAATACTACTCCCAAAAATATAACCCAGCTCATATGTTTAAAAATATTTCCTCATCCTCAAGATTTGAGATTATTACTCAAGGTTCTCTTAAAAAGAGATTATACTCAAAAACTCCTCATGAACTCGTTTGAAAATCGGTGTTTCCTCTCATTTTAAATGTAAAAACATTTACTCTTTGGAATACTTAGTTCCTATATATTCATTTTGAAAAACTGAAACTAAACTCTCCTGCTCGAAATATCCGATGAATTTTTGTTTCTCGTTTTCTTACCCTAATTCTCCTAGAATCGAATGGTTTCTTCCAAACCCTCTTAGATTCGTTTACTCAACTTATTTACATGAAAATCAACTCAAAAACCCTCATGAATAATGGTCATTAACAATATCCTCGCCACAAGAACTCAACCAAACATCAAAATTCAAGAATGAAGAATATGAAAATTATGATTGGCATGTGGGTGAATGAACCCATCATTATGGAAGCTTACATACTTGGGATTCGGTGAATTTTCTCAACAAATCTCACAAATCTTGA
This sequence comes from Solanum gracilifrons, assembly GCA_029582605.1. Taxonomy (NCBI): domain Eukaryota; kingdom Viridiplantae; phylum Streptophyta; class Magnoliopsida; order Solanales; family Solanaceae; genus Solanum; species Solanum gracilifrons. Next base: position 18,514 of record JAJOOH010003833.1, on the reverse strand, counting down.
CGAATGCCTTGAACCTTTCCTATTTTCTCCTCTTGAACTCTTCTCAAAACCGTAAGCATATTTGGGATTGTGAAAACTGACCCAAATCAGATTTGACCCCAAAATTATTACTAAAAACGTTTTAAGCTGATGGTGTAAGGAAAAGACCAAAATACCCCTCATCAATTCGGGTAACTTTCCTTAACTGGACAGGATGACTTCAAACATTCATATCTCTCTCATCAAGCATGAAATTTACTAAACTTGGTGGCGTTGGAAAGAGGATTCAAAGACCTTTCATTTGATATCTTATGGGCCACCTAACTCATCCTATACTAAAAGTTATGGTCGTTTGAAGTTGACCCAAAACTCATAACTTAAGCTTAACTTGAAAAAATCTCAAATAAGCTCTTTCCAAATTTATTCTTTATAATTTTAGCTCTTCTCATACCGAGATATTACAATATCCCCCCCTTGGGAACATTCATCCTCGAATGAGATCACTTTAAGTAGACTAAGGGTGGCAATATCTAACACCCAGCTCAAACACTCAACATGCATATTAACACAACATTTCAACTTAAAAAGTACCAAGAAAAGAATTAGTACCTTGGTTTGAAGCTTCTCCGAAAGAAAAGAGATGTGGGTATCTCTTCTTCATATCCTACTCATCCTCCTAAGTAGCTTCCGCAACAAATTGATTCCTCCATAAAACCTTGACTGATGCTACCTCTTTGGTTCTCAACTTGCGAACATAACGATCCAGAATCTGAACGGGAATTTACTCATAAGATAGGATGTCCTTAATACCAATATTTTCAGTTGGTATAATAAGTGAAGGATCTCCCATACACTTCTTCAACATTGAAACGTGAAACACTGGATGGACTGCTGCTAACTTTGGCGGTAGCTCCAACTCATAGGCTATATTACCAATCCTTTTGGATATCCTGTAAGGACCAATATACCAGGGACTAATCTTCCCCTTCTTGCCAAACCTCATAACACCCTTCATGGGTGAACCCTTCAAATACACCCAATCATCCATATCAAACTCTAAGTCTCTCCTCCTAACATGGGTATAGGATTTCTGATGACTTTGTGCTATTTTCAACCTTTCTTGAATGATCTTCACTTTCTTCATAGATTGATGAACCAAATTCGGTCCTATCAACCCTGCTTCATCAACTTCAAACCATCCAATAGGGGATCTAGATCTCCTCCTATAAAGAGCTTCATAAGGAGCCATGTTGATGCTAGAATGATAATTGTTGTTTTAAGTAAACTCAATGAGAGGTAAGTGATCATCCCGATTATCTTTGAAATCGATCAAACAAGCCCTCAACATATCCTCTAAAGTATGAATCGTATGCTCTGCTTGACCGACAAAAAATGTCTGATTTAGTCATCCGAACTACAATCACCCAAATCGAATCATGCTGCCTATGGGATCGCGGCAAGCGAGTAATGAAATCCATATTGATCATCTCCCATTTCCATTCTGGAAGATCTATATTCTGGGCCATATTACTGAGCTTTTGGTGCTCTACCTTGACTTGCTGACAATTCAGGCACTTAGCAATGAACTCTGCAATACACCTCTTCATACTACTCCACCAATAGACTTCTCTCAAGTCACGATACATCTTTGTGGAACCAGGATGGATAGAGTATCTGGAGCTATGAGCTTCCTCTATGATCCTCTCTTGGAGGTCATCCACCCTTGGCACACACAATCTACCTTGATATGTCTAAACACCATCTCCCCCTTGTTAAAAAGCCACCACTTTCTGCTTATGAACATTTGTAATTCAAGCAAAACAAGGTCTTGGTCTTGTTTTTCTTTCACTTTGGACAATAGTGATGATTCAGTCCCATTCATCACCACCACTCTACCTTCATTGAAATCAATTAATCGGACTCCCAATTATGCAAGTATGTGCACATCTTTGGGTAATTATTTCTTGTCCTCCTTAACATGAGCAGTTCTACCCATAGACAACCTGTACAAAACATCCACAACAACATTAGCCTTACCTGGGTGAGAGAGAATAGTCATGTTATAGTCCTTGAGAAACTCCAACCACCTCTTCTGTCTGAGATTAAGCTCTTTCTGACTGAATACATACTGGAGACTTTTGTGATCGGTGAACACATCTACATGAACACCATAAAGATAATGACACCATATTTCTAAAGTGAATACTACATCAGCCAACACTAGATCATGGGTTGGGTAGTTCTTCTCGTGAATCTTAAGTTGTCTGGAGGCATAAGCTATAACTTTGCCATTTTGCATCAATGCACAACCCAGTCCAACTTTGGACTCATCACAATACACATCAAAGCTTCGTGTACTCTCCAATAAGGTCAACACAAGGGCAGTAGTCAACCATATTTTCAATTCTTGAAAGCTTTTCTCACAAGCTTAAGACCATTGAAACTTCACTGTCTTATGAGTCAACTTTGTCAACGGGGACAAAATAGATGAGAACCCCTCAACAAACCTTCTATATTAACCAACCAATCCCAAGAAATTCCTAATATCAATTAGAGATGTGGGGCTGGGCCAATTATGCACTACTTCAATCTTTTGAGTGTTAACTCAAATCCCATCACCAGAAACAATGTGGCGTAAGAATACCACAGACTCAAGAAAAATCTCACACTTGGAAAATTTAGCATACAACTCTCTATCTTTGAGAGTTTGGAGAACTATTCTGAGATGACTAGCATGATCTTCCTCATTCCTCGAAGAAATCAGAATGTCATCGATAAACGCAGTAACAAACATATTTAGATATGGTTTAAACACTCTATTCATAAGGTCCATGAATGGTGTAGGAGAATTAGTCAAGCGGAAAGACATAACTAGAAACTCATAATAACTATAAAGGTTCCTGAATGCTGTCTTCGAGATGTCACTTTTCCTTATTCTCAAGTGATGGTAGCTAGATCTAAGGTCTATCTTAGAAAAGCAAGTGGCACTTTGAAGTTGATCAAATAGATCAACAATTCTCGGAAAGGGATACTTATTCTTTATAGTAACCTTGTTCAATTAGATGTAATCAATACACATCCTAAGAGAACCATTTTTCTTCCTCACAAATAAGACCGGAACTCCCCAAGGTGAGAGACTAGATCAAATAAAATCATTATCAAGAAGACCTATCAACTGTTCTTTTAGCTCTTTTAAGTCAGCTGGAGCCATTCTATATGGTGGAATAGAGATAGATTGAGTATCCGAAATAATATCAATACCAAAGTCGATTTCTCTCAGGAGCGAATCCGGGAAGATCATCTGGAAAGACCTATAGAAACTGACTAAAAAACTGGAACTGACTGAATAGATGGTGTCTCAACACTAGAGTCATTAACTCAGACTAGGTGATAGATGCACCACTTGGAAACTAACTTTCTGGCCTTAAGGTATGAAATGAATCAACCCTTGGGCTCTGCTGAACTAATCCTCCACTCTATAACTGGTTCATTAGGAAACTGGAACTTGACTGCTCGAGTTCTACAATCAACTGAGGCATAACAAGCATGAAGCAAGTCCATACATAAAATAACATCAAAATCCACCAAATCTAGCTCAACTAAATCAACCATAGTGTCCTTGTGATTGACAAATATGGTACAATCATGATAGACTCTTTCTGCTAGAACAAAATCACCAACCGGTGTGGAAACATTAAAAGGTTCAAGTAGTTGTTCTGGGAATGTTGAACTTCATGACTACATATGGAGTTACAAATGACAAACTCGCACCGGGATCAAGCAAGGCATAAACATCATAAGTAAAACTTTAAGCTTACCCGTGACAACATCTGGTGAATTCTGTTGATCCTGGTGATTAGCTATAGCATACAAACAGTTTGCGCCCCCACTTGTTCTAGAAGCAGCTCCTTTATGGGTATTTCTTTCCGTTGGGGCTGCTGAAGAAGATTGGGCTCTATTACCCCCATTTCCCTGCCTATTCTTGGGGCACTCTCTTATGAAGTGACCTGTCTGACCCAACTACCAGTTAAGCCATCGCGACACGCTCTTGGGTGGTTCTTACCACACTTAGCACATGCAGGATTCCAATTACCTCCTTGTACCAAACTACCGTGAGATTGTGAAGGTCTAGCTCTGATGTTCTGAGAATTTTGATTCTTGAACTCACCTCTGTTCTTTGGTGCATGTGCACTAGCAGACTATGGAGCAGGTCCATTTGTATTTTGCTGAAAAGATAACCGGTTTGAATTGCTTTCGCTGCCTGGACTCATTTCCTGTTGTCTTAGCTTTCTTGTTTCAAAACTCTTCCCTATCTCTCAACCTGTCTTCCTCAACCCGCTACACATGGATCAGAAGCCTTGCTATGTCCATGTCCCCTATCAACATTTCAGCCTTACCCTTTTTTCTTGACATAAGAGACAACCCAAACACAAGCAAGCTCATCCTGCTCCTCATATCAGCAACCATCTCTAGAGCATAACGGGAAAATTGGATGAACTTGAGGCTGTGCTCATGTACCCTCATAGATTCCCGCTTAAGAATGGGAAATTCTCTTACTTTCGCCTCCTTCAGCTCATGGGGAAAGAAATGCCCTAAAGAGGCCTCCTCGAACCCAACCAGCTCACAATTGGTGCACCCTCAACCTACTCTTGTTACATTGGTCGTACCAGACTCTAGAAACACCCTTTAGTTGGTATGCAACTAGTTCCACCCGCTCAACATCTCCAACATGTATTACCTCAAATACTTTCTGCGACTCCTCCACAATGTTTTCTGGATCTCCAACGACACTTGAACTAGTGAAGTTTAGAGGATTCATCCTTAAGAAATGATGGATTCTAGATGTATCAACCGCATCCTATCGATTCCTTCTTTGTTGCCCTGCTTGGTTGGTCACAAATTGACTCAAGATCCGGACAGCATCCCGGAACTCAACATTAGTGACCTCTCCTTGGGGTTGCACTTCTGGTGCATTGAGTACCCCTTGATCCTGGGGATCAACATTTCTCCTAGTGAGATGACCTCAAACTTCTCTTCGTGGAGGCATGATCTGAAAGATATGCGCAAGCACGAATTAGAAAGAAACTCGCACAAAAAGAGTATGAAAGAAGTGAGATAGTTCTTAAATGTCGCAGCCTCCTAATTGTAGATGTGGCGCGCTGATAACTAGGACACTACAGACACGACATCATATACATCCTAGGACTCTTGAACTTTGTGCTCTTATACTAAGTTTGTCATACCCCGAGCCTACACCTTAGAGGTGGCAGGCACTCGAGAACCATTGCTGGCTTCAAGTGAACCCTTGGCTTGGCTCAACTCTCAGCGGAAGAGTTACTCGACATTAGATGAAGTCAAAAGTGAACTTTAACTCAACTATCTCAAAATAATATATAAATACAGAAATGAATAAGAACATTAAACTTGCCAAACGAAGGCAACTCGAGTCTGAAACATTAAAAATGGAAATGAAAAAGACTCATGAACTACTACTGTCTATCTATGAAGCCTCTAATACTATCAGGGATATCAGGACAAGACCCCCGATCATCCTAACAAAACTGAAATAATAGAAATAAATAAGGGATCCTCCGAAAGCTAGGAGGCTCACCAAACCACTCTGGGACTGCAGGTTGTATCAACAAAACGCCTGTTGATGTCCCTGATCTTCTGTACCTTCATCATGAAACGATGATGACCAAATGGCATCAGTACATTGAATGTACGAGCATGTAAGGGGAACCTGAACATAACATAAAATCTTGAACTTAGAAATAATGAAACATACTCAACTCATCTTTACTCAACTCAACCTCAACTCATGGATACTCAACTCAATATAGTATAAAACAATAATAAAGATGAAGTTTATATAAAGCATTGAAAATAGTAGGTAATGACTTAATGTATTTAAAAATACAATAATAGCTCTTATTTGGGAGATTATCTAACCGACAACCATCACTATGAGCTATGTGATGATACAACGTCTCGCCCACGCTGCCAAAACTATTCTATACCTTGCCGGAGTATAAGACACCCTCAACTAAGTGGATCCACTAAGCTATGCTTAAAAATCAACAAGGAATCATCTAAAAATTATGACCCTTTCTACCCAGGTTGGCTATATGGTTTATGAGGACTTTGAGTTGTATGAACTCGTCCCCATATATGTGCTCCATACTACTCCCAAAAATATAAATCAGCTCATATGTTTAAAAACATTTCTTCATCCTCAAGGTTTGAGATTATTACTCAAAAGGTTCTCTTGAAAGAGATAATACTCAAAAACTTCTCATGAACTCGTTTGGAAATCGGTGTTTCCTCTCATTTTAAATTTAAAAACATTTACTCTTGGGAATACTTAGTACCCATATATTCATTTTGAAAAAAAATGAAACTCAACTCTCCTTATCCTCAAACTTAAGTACTCAAGTCTTAAAACAAGTTTTCAAAAGATTGTAAAAGACTTCTCAAAATGACTCGAAAGACTCTGAAGACTTTACTCTTAACTCTACCTTGAATTTGAATTATGAATTATGAATTCAAGGGTTATATGTTATGAAGGATCTCTTGATTTTTCTACGTAGTTTAGAGTAGTTAGAATCAAAAGGGAGTAAAGGTACACCTTAAAATAACTCAGATAGGTCAAACGGTTGAAAAAGTAGGGGGCAGGTGACCGCGCCGCACTGAGTGGCAGAGGGCGCCGACCCCTAAACTTCTGAGGCGCAGTTCTGGCGCACTGCAGGCGTGCAGCGCCAGCCCTTGCCCAGAAAACTCTGATGAATTTTTATTTCTTGTTTTCTGTCCCTAATTCTCCTAGAATCAAGTGGTTTCTTCCAAACCCCTTTAGATTCGTTTACTCAACTTATTTGCATGAAAATCTAATCAAAAACCCTCAAGAATAATGGTCATTAACAAGATCCTCGCATCAAGAACTCCACCAAACATTAAAATTCAAGAACGAATGTAACACTCCGCTATTTCAAAGAGCTAGAATTAGAAAGAACCATTTTTTGAAAGAATAAAATATCTGAAATTTGGCAAGTATGTTAAGTACGAGTTTTGGGTCAACTTCAAACGACCATAACTCCTAGTACAAGATGAGTTAGGTGAGCCATAAGATATCAAATGAAAGGTCTTTGAATTATCTCTCCAACACCACCGAGGTTGCTAATTTTGCACATAAGGGTGATATGCTCGTTTGAAATTGGGTTGTCTGTATAAGGAAATTCAACCGAATTTTAGAGGGGTATTTTGTCTTTTCATTACCCATTTAATTTATTTCATTTTTAGAAATTTATTTGGGGTATAAACTGAGTTAGTTCAGTTTGCACATTCCAAAATTATGCTTGGGCTTTGAGAGAAGAGAAAGAGGAGAAAAGGTCAAGATTTTGTCAAGATCATAGGATTTATGCAACACCCCGGAAACTAGTAGTCTTAACTAGAGCTTGTCGTAACTGTTAGAGTCTAAAATTTGTTTCTCATACATAGAATGAAGGGTTTAAGGGTTAAATGTAAAGGTACAACTCCCCAAGGACCAACCAAGGGTCCTTGAGGAGGACCCTAAAGTCTACCCTTAAAGCTGCCCAAACAGTGACCCACGGATGGGGACTTCCGGGGTGTAGGTCCATCCATGCCTCGTGGGTGAGCTCCGTAGCTCAAGCCCCATTTCAAAAATCCATAGACCATGAACCATGCCCAACCAGGATGGGATGTGGTCCCACCCACGGTCCGTAGGTCGTGGGTCATGCCTGCAAGCTGTCCCAAAGTCGATTTAGGGTAGGGGCTTTTAGGTAATTTCCTTTTTAGTTAGTTTGATGTGAGGTAATTTTATATTGTTTTAATACACCTATATAAGTATTTTTATGAATTCCCCTACTTCCTCAATTTGGATCTTAAAGTGTGGGAATTGATTGATGCAAGCAGAATGTTATAGAATTATGAATGTAATGAATTGATTACATGAATTATGTTAATATCCATGCCTAATGTAGTAATTATAGGTGTGTTGATTGAATGTGATCTATGGTCCTTGAAGGTAAAATTGTGAGAATTATGTATGATCATGATATTTATGTACATGCTTTATGAATACTTTGAGAGAAATATGATTATGACTATGATGTAATTGTGGTGTTGTTGAAAGGCTATTCTCTCTCTCTCACACACACTTATGAAATTATGGTTATCATAATGATGATGTGTTGATTGAAAGGTTATTCTCAATTATACACTTGTGAATGAATATGACATATTGTGAAAGGCTCTTATCACCTAAATGAATCGGTAGGCTAAGGGCACCCTTTCATGTGTAATTAATGAGCTATTCTAATGATGCACCTTAAATAGGTAGACCAATGACATCCCTTTCATGAGTGACTAATGAAGTATTCTAAGGCTTATCTTGAATTGGTAGGCCAATCTAATGATGCACCTTGAATCGGTAGGCTAAGGGAACCTTTTCATGAGTAATGATGTTAATAGAGAATTAAATACTCCATGGGGAAGTAATGCTTAGTACTGAGTGGATATTGAATATGAGATAGAGGCTCTCCCGTTAAGTAAGGTCGGGTTGCTAAAAGTAATCTCATGAGATGGAGGCTCCCCCGTTAAGTAAGGTTGGGGTTTCTAGTAACAATCTCCTTATACTATAACTATGTGCCCACATAGGTTATTATCTAGTGGATCCACCTAATCTAAATGTTACCGGTTCTACCTTAGGCAGGTAGACCATCTCTTTTCGGTATGGGAGACACTGGATTCTATGATTTTCTGACATGGTCTATGTCGGTTAAGGCTTACCCCCATAATGAATGATTATAAACTATGGCTTCTCAAGAATTCACTACTTAGTGTGGGTGGGGGTATGGGACTTCATCCATGAATTGCACAAGTAGGCTTTGCGAGTAGTTATGGTGTGTTACTTAATGTTATAATGATTTATGAAATGAATATGCTTATGATTATGCTACTAAGTATGTTGATATGAAGGCTAAATGTAATGATGAATGCTTAACTTGGATTGTTGCTATATGTTGCTTTCCTTGATATGACTTATTAAATGTGAATGTTCCTAGACTATGAGTATGAACAAATGATGAGATCAAATAATGGTAAGTATGATTATGGTGACATAAAGTGGTACTTAATTTAGATGGGATTATGGGATCTTATCTATGCATTGCACAAGTATAACTTAGGGTTACTTATGAGGTGGTTCTATTATAGTATGATGACCTATATGTTGAAAATGCTTACGACTTGTGCTTTTATAGTAATGTGCATGGAGATTCTCAACTTGGTAAAGTGCATGCTTTTCAACTAAAATGTCATTTTTAGCATGTTTTTTTTTTTCAAGGTTTTTATGCATGGCTATTATACTTAGTGCATTTTTGTGCTAACCCATATTTTCCTACATTTTTCCATAAGTGTAGGGTTCGGACTTTGAGGTGAATCTTCTTTTGGTTCAAGCTTGGATCGACTATTATCCTAGCTTGCGGTGAGTCCTCAAGATTCGAGGACGTGTGAGTCATTTGTAGTTTCTTTCTAGTTATTTCATTTTCGGACTATATTGTAAGGGTCGTGTCCTTATCTGATTCAAAGATTGAAGTAGATGGCTAATTGAGACAAGTTAGACTTCCGCTTGATTTTATAAAAGACTTCGATTGTATGGATAAAGTTTTTAAATTCTGCATTATTTCTTTTACCTTATGTTATGATATGCTAAGGAGATTGTATGAGACTTTTCGGGGTTGATTACACCTTGTCACATTTAGGGGGTTCTCCTGGGTTGTGACAAACTTGGTAATCAGAGCACAAGGTTTAGAATGATTCTAGGATGATGTCTCATAAGCCACGTCTAGTAGATTCTTATTCATAGTGTGAAGCGCACCACATTTATGAATGAGAGACTATAAGATGTTTAGGAAACTACACTTCTTTCATTACTCTTAAGTCGTGCCATATAGTTTAACTGTATAAAGTTCCTCTCCTAAATCCATCTTTTGTTTCTTCAGGATATGAATACACGAAGGGCTAATGCAAGAAGAATGGAGGGTGACAATGTCAATGAAGAAGCTCCTCAAGTGAATCAAGCTCCGATTAGTCCTTCGGCTATGTCGGATATGAAGGTTAGGTCAGCTTTTCTAATGTTGACCCAAGCCATGACAACTCAAGCTTAAGCCGTGACAACTCAAGCCCATGCCATGACGGCCCAAGCCAATAGAGATGTTGGGACTCATGTGAATGCCGCTTTCATGGTTAGGGATTTTGCTAGAATGAATTCTCCCAAATTTCATGGCTCTAAAGTGGATGAAGATCCCAAAAGGTTTATTGATGAGGTTTATAAAGTGCTTGATATTATAGGAGTGTCTCCAGAAGAGAATGAGGAGTTGGCCGCCTATCAATTAAAAGATGTGACTCAAGTTTGCTATGAACAATGGAAGGGTGAGAGGCAAATAGGAGCGGGTCCCATAAAGTGGGAGATGTTCAAATCGGCATTCCTTGATAGGTTCTTTCCCCTAGAGTTGAGGGAACGAAAGATGCAAGAATTCATTAACCTTCGTCAAAGAGGTATGAGTGTTAAAGAATATGCTCTTAATTTCACCCAACTATCCAAGTATGCTCCAACTATAGTGGCGGACTCAAGGGCTAAAATGAATAATTTTGTGATGGGAGTGTCCGACTTGGTAGAGGAAGAATGTCGTTCAACAACTCTCATTGGTGATATGAATATCTCACGTCTCATGGTGCATGCCTAACAAATTGAGGAGTCAAAACTTAGGAAAAATAATAGGGAGGTGAAAAGAGCTAGAACCAGTGATGGGAATTTCTCTAATGATAAGTCTAATGGACAAGGTAGACTTAAGTTTAAACAAAGGTATTCCATTCAAGATTCTTCCAATACCCTAGGTTTAACCAAGAGAAAGGTAGTGGGTCTCCATTACCTAAGCCTATTTGCACCAAATGTGGAAAGAAGCACCATGGTAGGTGTCTAGCCGGTACGGACGGTTGCTATGGTTCTGGAAAAAGTGATCATAAAGTGAAGAATTTCCCTACACTCACGGCAAAAGGGAGAGAGGCGAATGAAGCTCCTCCTAGTGGTTTGGAACCCAATGCTCTAAATTATGGTCGCTTCTATGCACTCCGGTCTAGAAGGACCAAGAAGCCTCTCCGAATGAAGGCACCGACATGTGATAGTTCCTTATAGATGTAAATGCTTTATTAGATCCATATGCTACGTTTTAGACTTTGATGTTTGCCTTGGCTGGGATTGTTTGAAAGAGGTGGTACTTGAGGTTTTAGTTGGGGGATTTCTCCCAAGGGGGAGATAGTATGCTTAGATAGCAAGATTGTTGAGAGTCCCGATGTCCTCATCTCTCTTCTTATATTCCTATTCTAGCTTGAGACAAAGAAGTTCCTCTTGGCCTGTTTTATGATCTGGAGTCATGTGTGTATTAGAAATTTCCATGATCTCCTTATGTTACGCATGTTCTTGATGGAATTCATGTTTAGTTAGAAAATGAGTTTTCACGATTTTTGTGTTCCTCATGGTGTTTTGCATTTAGTTTGAATTGCCTATATGCTTCATGAGATGGATTGTCAAACATGCTTTTATATGCTTTTGAGATCAATTGTATGATTTACTTCATGTTATCAAGTTGAGCATGCCTTGAATTGGAGAAGGTAGTTCCTCCTATGAATGTTGAAATGTTGAGTTTTCATGCATAATGGGTTGTTAGATTTAGTTCCTACTTTCTTGTGTTGCATTGAGTATGTTGAGATGGAGTTGATGTTTCCTCCTTTTAATTGTGCATTATTTTTTATGTTTTATACATGACAGGCTTCTAGTCTTGAGTCTTTAATTTCGTAAGGTGTATAGATCGTCATTCGAGGATGAATATTCCCAAAGGGGAGATAATGTAACACCCCGGAAACTAGTAGACTTAACTAGAGCTTGTCGTAAGTGTTATAGTCGTACAATTTGCTTCTCATTGGTGAGCCTCCTTGCCTTTTAGAGTATCCCTTTTTACATTGTTTTTAGTATTTTCTATTGTTAGGATGATCGGGGGTCTTGTGCCGAAATCCCTCATAGTTTTAGAGGCTTCATAGATAGATATCTATAGTTCTTTAGTCTTTGCATTTCAGTTGTTTTGTTATAAGACTTGGTATGCCATTTTGATAGTTGAATGTTTATTTTTAAAACATTCTAAGTTATTTTGAGACAGTTGAGTAGAGTTGCATTTGACTTATTTTATTTATCCTTAAAGTCTTTCGCTGAGAGTCTTGCCAGGCCAAGGGTTCGCTTGGGGCCGACAATGGTTCTTGAGTGCCAGTCCCACCCAGGGTGTAGGCTCGGAGTGTGACAAACTTGGTGTCAGAGCACAGAGTTCAAGAGTCCTAGGGAGTCTATGAAGCCTTCTTTGTAGATTTCTAGTTATCGGTGTGAAGCGCGCCACATCTATAATTAGGAGGCTGCATCATTTAGGAACTATCTCACTTCTTTCATACTCATGTCGTCTGATAGAGTTTATCTCTATACAAGTTTCTTTCTAACTCGTGCTTGAACTTGTCTTTCAGATCATGCCTCCACGAAGAGCTGCCCGCGGTTTTCCTGCTAGGAGGAATGTTGAGGAGCAAGGGGTACCTAATGCACCAGAAGTGCAACCCCAAGGAGAGGTCACTAATGCTGAATTTCGGGAAGCTATCCGAATACTGAGTGAAGTTGTGACCAACCAGGTTGGGCAATATAGAGGTGTTTGACAGGATAAGGCTGATACGTCTAGAATCCGAGAGTTCTTAAGAATGAATCCTCCAAGGTTCACTGGTTCAAGTATCACTGAAGATACGGAAAACATAATTTAAGAGCATCAGAAAGTTTTTCAGATTATGCATGTTACTGATGTTGAAAGAGTGGAACTAGCTACATATAAACTGAAGGCTATCGCTAGAATATGGTTTGACCTATGGAAGAAGGGTAGATCTGAGGGTGCACCAATTGTGAGTTGGGCTATGTTTGAGGAGGCCTTCTTGGGGTGTTTCTTTCCTCGGGAACTGAGAGAAGCAAAGGTACGAGAATTCCTTACTCTTAAGCAGGAATCTATGAGCGTGCACGAGTACAGTCTTAAGTTCACCCATCTTTCCCGCTATGCTCCGGAGATGGTTGCTGACATGAGGAGTAGGATGAGTTTATTCGTTTCTGGGTTGTCTTGTATGTCAAGTAAAGAGGGCAAGACAGCTATGCTGATATGAGATATGGACATAGTAAGGTTGATGATCCATGTGCAGCATGTTGAGGAAGACAAGCTGAGGGATAGAGAATAGTTTAGAAAAAAGAAGGCTAAGACATGAGGAAATGAGTACGGACAACAGAAGAGTAATGCCAACCGGTCATCTTTCCAACAAAAGCAAAAGGGACCTGCTCCATCATCTGCTAGTGCACTTGCACCAAGGAACATAGGTGAGTTCAATAATTAGAATTTACAAAATTTCAGAGTTAGACCTGCATAGTTTCAAGGTAGTGTGGCACTATGAGGTAATTGGGCTCCTACATGTGCTAAGAGTGGTAGGAACCACCCAGGAACGTGTCACGATGGCTCCACTGGTTGATTAAAGTGTGGTGAAGAGGGTCACTTCTTGAAAGAGTGTCCTAAGATCAGGCAAAGAGGTGGAAATAGGGGTAATAAAGCCCAATCTTTTCCGGTTACTCCACCAGATAGTGCTGCACCTAGAGGAGCTACTTCTTGAGCCCTTCAGTGTTTCTACACCAGTTGGTGAGTTTATTCTATCTGTGTCACGACCCAACCCACTGGTCTATGCGGGCACCTACTCTAACACCTACCTAGGAGAATCCTCGATTCCAACAATAGTTAAAGACATGTGAAAGATTAAGACAACTCAAGATAAAAGGAAAATTTATGTAGATTTCATAAAATAAAGTGTTCTTAAAACGACTCAAGGTTAAGACTTGTAAAATAATAAACACCCCAGGGATCTAGTCTAAACATGTACAAGAGCTTCTAAGATTACAATGATATAACATGAGAACAAATGACATATCTCCCACCACACAGAAGGAAAAATAGCAGCTTTTGGAGATCGTCTTCGTCTTCACTTACAAAACATCAATTACCCTGCAACCAGACTATGCCAAAAGGCATAGCAAGAGTAGCATCAACACAACCATACATATTGGTTAGCATCATTGGTCAACCCGATACCCACCGCATAATATATGAAAATCAACCAGCAACAAATATGAAATAAGACCGTTCATTCCTCCACCTTTATATTATACTAATACTTGACTATAACCCCTTACCTCTTTCACATCACCACTCAACTCTTGACTCTATAGCACATTCTATAAAGGTTTATTAACCGCTTCAATGCTAACCCCGTTCCAGGGTAATAGCTAACGATTTAACATTTATGACATAACACCACCCCAATTCACAACTTTACGACCACTTCTCTCAATTATCACATACTACATATGGACCCTAGTCTCGATATACTATACCATCTCCAGACTTGGACCTTATCATTCACAATTATCTAGTAACGAGATATATACCGAGTAACCATAACCTAATACACCCCATATACAAAATAAATAAATCAATTATCATTTCAGGAGCAATGTACAATTTCACATTCTCAATATCAATTAGATATAACAATACAACGGTCCTCTTATGGAAACCATACCCAAACTATTAGTGTGCTGGAACGTGACACCCAATCCTAATTTTTATGTCGGAACGTGACACCCGATCCAATCAACAAAACCACAATTACATTCACACTCATAATGTACATATTCATAATTACACAATCAATTGTAGATTCATGGCATACAATTATTCATTCATACTCATTTTATTAGGTTTGATCAATAGTGCTTCATTCACACACATGCATGCATTACAATGAGGCAATTACCAACATACAACACACAAACATCAAATCAAACAATCACCTACCTTAGTTCACATGATGAGGTTTCCTCCTATGGTATATGTTTGATGTATAACTAGGGATACGGGTACAACTATCCATTTTTCGATGCATGAAGGTCTACGCATGAATTCTACCATCAATTATCCATATACTACGCAATGAAGATGGATTTAAGACTACTCAATTAAATAAACCTAGCCTACCTGGCGCCAAACAACTCCCATCCTAGCTTCCAGACAACGGGACAGTGGTTTTTCTACCAGAAATCTGCAAGGTATCAACATCTTTACGCTAGAAATCTCTTTCTCCTTTTACCCAAGTCTAGAGCAGCCTCTTGAGGGTTTCTAGGGTGATCCTCACCTCTTTTTGGTGTGTTTGGAAAATCGAGAAAATAAGACTTCGCGTTATTTAAGTTTATCCCATCTGTCCCGCTCTAACGCTCAATGTCCCACTAGAGTGCCGTCGCCCTAGCGGCATCTGGCGGGATGATGGGCCCAGTTTTCCCTGATGTTTTTCCTTTTCTAAATAACGACGGTTCGGGTCGTTACAAGCTGAGAGTGTCTATCGTGATTTTACCATTTCTGTCAATCACAAAAGCACAATGGATGATTTAGTTAAGTTAGACATGGTAGATTTAGATGTTTCTGGGTATGGACTGGCTTCACGCATGTTATGCCTCAGTCGATTGTAGAACTCGAGTAGTCAAGTTTTAGTGTCCTAATGAGCCAGTTTTTGAGTGTAGGAGTAGTTTAGTAGTGCCTAAAGGTCATTTTATTTCGTACCTTCAGGCCAGAAAGTTAGTTTCCAAGGGGTGTGTCTATTACTTAGTCTTAGTTAATGACTTCAGTGTTGAGACACCACTAATTTAGTCAGTCTCAGTTGTTAGTGAGTTTCCATAAGTCTTTCCCAACAACCTTCCCAGAGTCCCTCCTGAGAGAGAAATAGACTTTGGTATAGATATTCTTCATGATACTTGTCCTATCTCTATTCCTCTATATCGGATGGCTCCACTAGAGTTGAAAGATTTAAAAGAACAGGTGAAAGATCTTCTTGAGAAAGGCTTTATTCTTATTTGTGAGAAAGAAAGATGGTTCTCTTAGAATTTGCATAGATTACCATCAGTTGAACAAGGTCACTACCAAGAATAAGTATCCTCTTCCAAGAATTGATGATCTCTTCGATCAACTTCAGGGTGCCACTTGTTTTTCAAAAATAGACCTTAGATCTGGCTATCATCAGTTGAGAATAAGAGAAAGTGATATCCCTAAGCACAACTTTCAGGACCCGCTGTAGTCAATATGATTTCCTAGTTATGTCATTTGGTTTGACCAATACTCATGCAACATTCATGGACCTTATGAACAGAGTATGCAAGCCTTATTTAGATATGTTTGTTATCGTATTCATTGATGACATCCTAATAGATTCGAGGAATGAGAAAGATCATGCTAGTCATCTCAAAATAGTTGTCCAAACTCTCAAAGATAAGGAGTTATATGCTAAGTTTTCTAAATGTGAATTTTGGCTTGAGTCTGTGGAATTCTTATGCCATATTGTTTTCGGTGATGGAATTCGAGTTGACACTCAAAAGATAGAGGCAGTGCAGAATTAGCTTAGGCCCACGTCTCCAACTGACATTAGGAGTTTCTTGGGTTTGGATGGCTATCATAAATGGTTCATTGAGGGGTTCTCATCTATTTCATCCCCTTTGACTAAGTTGACTTAGAAAACAATTAAGTTTCAATGGTCTGAAGCTTGTGAGAAAAGCTTCCAGGAATTGAAAAAGCGATTGACTACTGCCCCAGTATTAACATTACCAAAGGGAACACAGGCTTCCTGGTATATTGTGATGTGTCCAGAGTTGATTTAGGTTGTGTGTTAATGTATAATGGCAAGGTTATAGCTTATGCATCCATACAACTTAAGGTTCACGAGAAGAATTACCCAACCCATTATCTAGAGTTGACTGTCGTAGTATTTGTTTGAAAATATGGCGTCACTATCTTTATGGTGTTCATATGGATGTGTTCACCGATCACAAGTGTCTTCAATATGTGTTTAGTCAGAAAGAGCTTAACCTCAGACAGAGAAGGTGGTTAGAATTACTCAAGGATTATTACATGAGTATTCTCTATCGGTAAGGCTAATGTTGTTGTTGATTCCTTGAGTAGACTATATATAGGTGTAGAGGAAGACAAGAAAGAGTTATCAAATGATGTACATAGACCTGCACGACTAGGAGTTTGATTGATGGTTTCTAATGAAGGAGGATTTGTGGTGATGAATGGGGCTGAATCGTCACTAGTGTTCGAAGTGAAAGAGAACCAAGACCAAGATCCTATTTTTCTTGAATTGAAGGCAAATGTTCATAAGCAAAAAGTCATGGCTTTTGAACAAGGGGAGATGGTGCTTGAGGTATCAAGGTAGATTGTATGTGCCAAGGGTGGATGAACTTCAAGAGAGGATCATGGAAGAAGCTCATAGCTCCTAATATTCTATCCATCCAGGTTCTACAAATATGTATTGTGATTTGAGAGAGGTTTATTGGTGGAGTAGTATAAAGAAGAACATTGCAGAGTTTGTTGTTCAAATTGTCAACAAGTGAAGGTAGAGAACTAGAGGCCTGGTGGTATGGCTAACAATATAGATATTCTTTAATGGAAGTGGGAAATTGTCAATATGGACTTTATTACTGCTTTTCCATGGTCCTATAAGCAGCATGATTCCATTTAGGTGATTGTAGATCGATTGACTCAATCAACCCACTTTTTGCCGGTAAAGACACCCATTCAGTAGAGGATTATGCCAAGTTACATCTTCAAGAGGTGGTTAGACTTCATGGAGTTCCCGTGTCAATTATTTGAGATAGAGGTGCACAATTTACTACATAATTTTGGAAGTCATTCCAGAAAGGTTTGGGTTCAAAGGTGAACTTGAGTACTACTTTTCATCCTCAGACTAATGGTCAAGCAGAGCGCACTATTCATACTTTAGAAGATATGTTGAGGGCTTGTGTGATTGTTTTCAACGGTAATTGGGATGATCACCTACTTCTCATTGAATGTTCTTATAACAATAGTTAACACTATAGCATTCAAATGGCTCCTTATGAGGATCTTTATTGTAGGTGATGCAAATCTCCTATTGGATGGTTTGAAGTTGGTGAAGCTAGGTTGATAGGACCATACTTAGTGCATCTAGCTATGGAAAAGGTAAAGGGTTATTCAAGAGAGATTGAAAACAATGTAAAGTGATCATAAATCCTATAAAGACGTTAGGAGAAGATATTTAGAGTTTGAAGTGGATGATTGGGTCTACTTGAAGATTTTATCCATGAAGGGTGTTATGAGATTTGGTAAGAAGGGGAAGTTGAGTCCCCAGTATATTTGTCACGACCCGGGAGCACCCCCTAGTTGTAACCGATGTACTCGACCTCGAAGAGGTCTAATACAAGCCTCTTAGCATTCATTCATCGCATAGACACTAAAACCATAAGGAATTTAAAACTTTCTTTACCAAGAAAACATTGCATAAAAAAAAATATAGCAAGCGGAAGACTTTCTAGACTTTA
>JAJOOH010003832.1:0-40390 GCA_029582605.1 Solanum gracilifrons | reverse complement strand
CCCCCCCCCCCCCCCGCAAACCCCACCCCACCCCACCCCAACCCCCCATAGAAAGGAATTGAACTTTCTTTTTCTCCTTCATATAGTCATCTTATTACAATCAATGATACAATCTCTTAAGTTTGGTCTTTACAATTTCATCACTTCCAATAGGTAATATATGTCGGTTTCTATTTTTGTACTCTTTTTGTTGTTCTTGATTTTTTCTTCTCAAGAGGGTACCTTTTTCTCAGTGTTGGAGTCATTTTAAGGAAACCCAAGTTTCAGGTTTTGGTTTCTGTGAATTTGACAATAATGGGGTCTAAGAAAAGACCCTTTTCAACCTCATCAGCTACTGGAAAACCAAATGAACAAATGAGTGTTGCAGCTGAAAAGGGTGTTTCAAAGGTTGTTTCTTTTTGACTAATTTATGTCTTTTTCAGCATTTTGAGGATGGTTCAGTAAGAAAGATTGAGTTTTTGTTTGTTTGTTTGAGTTTTTATTTGTTACATGTAGGAAAATGGTGGCAAGAGTGGGGAGATTCTTGTGGAGGATATGGAAACAGTAGAGAAAATGACTGTTCCTCAGCTCAGAGTAAAACTTAGGTATATTTTAAAGTGCTAACTGTTTTGCATCATATGCTATTATGTTGTAGATGATTCATGTCTGTTTCACTTGTTGTTTAGCCTCGGCTTCTTAGTATCTTCTTGTTGTGTCTGTTTGTTGCTATTGGCAGCCTCTCTATCTGCGTACACTATGTTGTTGATTCGTTTGCTATCAATGAGTTTTGAGCCGTGCGACATTGGCCCTCTGGGATTTCTCGGTTATTAAAGTAAGTGTAGAAAATGGAAGAAACAAAAATGGGTTTTGCATTGCATGTTTGTGGTAGTGCAATTAGTTTCTTGGTTGCTGGAGGAACTCAAGTATATCTTATAGTGCTCGGTGTTTGGCATCATGTGCTATTATGTTATAAGTGATTCATATTTGTTTTCTATCATTGAGTTCTAAGCCATGCGCTATTGGCCTTCAAGAGTTTATGGTCAGCCCCAAAAAAATAAAAAGATTGTAGAGCATGGAGGAAACAAAGATGGGGTTTTGCATTGCATGTTTGTTGTAATGCAATTAGTTGCTTGGTTTCTGTAGAAAGGAATCCATATGTTTACTTGATTTAGAGGTTTGATTGAATAATTTTGTGTGGTTCATTAAATGCCTGGATTAGTCTCTTAGAAAATGAGGAAAAAAGAATATTGGCTGGACTTCTTTGTTTCAAGCAAATATAATTGGATGCATCTATGAAAAGATTTTTTCTATATTGCTTCTTACAATAATTTTCAATGTTAGATATAAGGTTAATTATATGTGTGAAAATGATTACCTGACAGCCACAACATGTACTACCTTTGTGCATTATATACTCTAGCTTTACATAGGTACTTGCCAGCTTGGTCTAAAATATTCTTCCTTAAGCAGTGAATACGTAAAATTATTGAACTCCGTGAAAAATTATGATTCCTTAGTAGAGCTAAAAGAGTCCTGAACCTGGTTTGGACTAAGCAAGTGGCTGGAAGCATTATAGTATCAGTGTTATCAAAAGCAAAAAGCACGAAAAAGCTCTAAGGTGTGTTGGGGCTTTAGGCGCATAGCGCAAACAAAGCATGTGCTTTAATGGAAAAAAGTGCAAACTGCAAAGGGAGAAAAAAAACCAATATATATATTTAGTCCAAGACTTATAATTATAAGCTTGAATGACAAATATATGAACAAAGAAATTGAATTTGTTTAACGAATAAGTGAAATATCAATTATGTTACCTGATTCAAAATAATAAGTGAAATATCAATTGTTTAGTGTTGCCTCTTCAGAAGAGGCTTCTTGGCAAGGAAAAATATACCTTAGAACCTTGATGACGACACTGAAACGCACATTAAGCGAGGCGAAGAGCTTAACACGTTTTGAGCCTCGCTTCGGGGCTTAAGCTTGCCTTTGACAACACTGTATAGCATACAACACTAAGTGATTCATCTGGAACACGAAAGTTGGTCTAGAACCTCTGTTCGGATGATGTTCCATTTTAGAAATGATTTGTGTGGATAGGAGAAGTCTGCAGAATGTATCACCTAGTAATTTACAGCAGCTTTCAATTTGATTCTGTGACATGACAGCAAGTTCTGCGTTTTCAGGAGTCTTGGGATTCCTTCCAGAGGTACTAAGCAAGAACTTGTTGCTTCTTTGAAGACTTTCCTCGACAGCAAACTTGATGGTACTGTTTTCTGTCATTTTAATTGCAACCAAGCCCATAAAGTAATGTCTTTATTAGAAAGCGATGAACAGTATTTATCTAGGTGATCATAGTATTATTCTGTGGACTTCTCCAAAATCCAAAGTGCAACAGAAAGATACTTTTAACCGGTAACTTTCTGCTCTAGATGCAGGCAATGGATCTGTGGCACAGGAGGATAAAGTATCATCTGAGGAGAGTCTAGAAGTAGCAGATAACCCTTCAAAAAAGAAGTCTAGAAAAGTGCCAAGTAAGAATTGTGACCAAAGCGACGTTGCATCCGATGTTCCTACTACTCGGCAGACGAAAAAACGAGTCACAAAAGGCCAGATCAAGGATACCAGTTTTGACATTATTGTTAAACAAGCTGAAATTACCCAAGAAATGTCCATTGAATCTAATGATATCAAAGGTAATTTGGTATTTTTCATTTTGTCTGGTTATTTCGCACTTGACTTACTGTACATCTTGGCTTTGCTGTGACAGCAAATTAAATGATGAATAACTTTACAGGCAAGAAAAATGTACGAGCAAAGAGAAAAGGTTCATCGGCGACTGCTTCAGCACACATAGGAGTTTCTGAGGCTGTTGTTCTTTCTGTAAATCAAGATGAACCTTGGACTATTTTCGCTCACAAGAAGCCTAAAGATGGGTGGATTGTATACAAACCTAAAACAATGAGGCCACCTCCTCTTTCTAAGGATACTAAACATGTTAAGTTATTGTCTTGGAATGTCAATGGTCTGAGGGCTCTATTGAAGTTAAAGAATCTTTGCATACAGCAGCTTGCTGATAGAGAAGATTTTGATGTAATATGCCTACAGGAGACTAAACTTCAGGCAAACTCTCATTTTATCTCTTTTCTGTTAGTAGGGATCAACTTGATATTTTAATAGATATTTTATACATAACTTACACATAGTAGCGCAGTCAGGGAAGGGGAACCCCCTTCGCCAGAAAATTATATTGTATAGATAAGACTAACATTATCAATTATGTATATATAGTAGATGTTGAATCGCCCTTGCTTCTTCGTGTGTTTACTTTATATTTTGAATACCCTTTTAAAAATTCATGGCTCCACCGCTGTTTACACACAATGCAAAATGTTATGCATGTAATTTGTACCCTATCTTTCTCGGTTCTTAGATTATTGGAGTGGATGAAAATAAAGGAAATGGTAGTGACATAATTTCTTATGCTGTTTGGACATTCTGGAGTGTGTCCTTCAAATTTCTGCAATGTGATATAATATAACAGCTGTTTATCTTACTCATACATATTGAGATCATTGTAAACAAACTTAGGATGCAGATGACTTCACTTAATACAATTATGGTCTTCTTCTTTCAAACAAAGATAAAAATTGTGTGTAATAGCAGCATGGCCAATAACCGCAAGACAGTTATGTGCCATCTCATTACATAATCCTCCTAAATTTCAACTCGATGAAAGAAACAGTGTTTACCACCACATACACACATACACATGTTCATGTATATCCATACACACTCATATTCATGTATGTGTGTGTGTAACCATTCAGGTTCCTTAAGGTTACTTGCATCCTAGTTAACACAATTCTTCAAATTCAAGGTGGGCTGAGTTCTCAGATCTAGATTGTGGAGACTGCAACAGAAACTGGAGGTTTTCTTTTTTGTGTTTAAACAAGTTCGACAAACTCTAGTTATCGGTATATTATAGAAGAGATGGAAAATTACCTTCTAGTGCAATAGTTAAGATCTAAGCTGCTTACTGCCATCAATGAGCTTAGGTCATTAGTTATGGTTTCTGAATACTGTGTAGACTACTATGTGACCGATAAAGATTTTTTCCCTTTCCTACAACAAATATTTGTGCTGTCTTGGCTAATTTCACGTCTGATTCTTGAAAGCAGGAGAAAGACGTTGAAACGATCAAGGAAAGTCTCCATGACTATAAGAATAGCTTTTGGACGTGCAGTGTCTCTAAGCTAGGATATTCTGGTACTGCAATCATCTCACGGGTACGATCCTTTGTCCTTCCCGTTCTCTTTTTTTCCTTTTATTTTTCTGATTTTCTTCTGTTAGAATAGAATAAGAAAACACAATCCTACACAAACTAGGAATAGTTTATAGTCTCTTATTTGGTAAGGAATTGTATTATATAGTGTCTATAAATTGGGTTCTCTATGTAATTATTAGAACAACAATTCAATAATATTTTTCCCATATATATTTCTCACATCTTCTTCATTAGACCTGTCAAATTATCTAACTCCCCCATTCTTGCACCGAACATAGATCTCCAAATACACCTGTCCGTAAGTGCAAAACCAGAATTGAAGAAGTTAGAGGGGAAAAGGAGTAGAAAGTACTGCAAAAATTAGCTACTTCCATAACTCATAATATATGTACATTTTCTTGATCCACGGGTATTTCTTTGTGCAGGAAGGTCTTTAAAAGGTCTCTGCTGTTTGATCTTCCTTATTTGAGATTGCTTTTCCTTTATGAATTATGATATCTATTTTTACAAGCCATCCATTGGGTGCCTTACTGTGGTCTCTGAGAATTTTTTTTACTTATAGAGAAGGAAGAAGATTGAGCAACTATGTCTTCCTTCCTTGAATTGTTTTTGGTTTATTTGGTATGTAAGCAGTATTATCCTGTTGCTTTCCTTTTTGACAGATTAAACCAGTTTCTATCAAATATGGTCTCGGTATACCAGATCATGATACTGAAGGACGACTTGTCACGGTGGAATTTGATAACTTCTATTTACTGTGTGGATATGTTCCAAATTCTGGTGACGGACTACGCCGATTGGTATTTCCCTACGTTTTTCAGTGTCTTCTTGTATTTGTTATGTTATGTTATGCAGTTCTTCTTACGGACATGACTAACAAGATGTACTTTGCCAGACATACAGAATTACAGAGTGGGATCCTTCTCTTGGCAGTTACATGAAAGTAAGTGTTGCTTTCTTTACTGATATCTTATGTACCGCGTATCATTTCTCCATCAAGTACCTCAATTTTTTCTTAAAAAAATATTTCTTCTGTGGCTTTGCAGGAGCTAGAAAAGTCGAAACCTGTTGTTTTGACCGGTGATCTAAATTGTGCCCATGAGGAGATAGATATTTATAATCCTGCTGTAAGTATTTTTTTTGTCACATCCAATCATGTAAATGATCCAGTATGCTTATGTGAATGACACACTGTGCTAAGTGACTCTTGATATATAGTTGTAAGAGAAGATACAAAACAGCATCAGTGATGGCCCCTAAGAGACAAAATAAAAGCTACAACGAAGCAAGCATTAGAATTTAGAGCAGATTGAAACTATACTACTCCCTCCTTTCAATTTGTTTGTTTGGTTTTCACTTGACATGTAGTTCAAGAAAATCAAGAATACTTTTGAATCTTGCGGTCTTAAACTAAAAATTTGTGGAATGTATCAAAATGTCCTTTAACCTTGTGGTCATAAACATGCTATGAGGGAAGTTAGAATTAAAGAGTTGTTAAAAAGGGGAAAAAGGGCAAATTTTTTTTAAAAAAAAAACAGAGTAAAAAGGGAAGTAAGACAAACAAATTGAAACGGAGGGAGTACAATTTAAATTACTACATGTTTAAGGTGATTATGTTAGCATCTATCTTTAAGGATAAGTGGATAACATTGGAATCAACATAAACGAAATCCTATCCAATTACAGTATACAGGTCAAGATATACTTTGAAATCTAATAGGTGTGGGAAGTGCTCCAAATATCATCTGGAGGGAAAAGAATTGTTTACTTTAACTAGCATATAGAAGTCATCCACCACAAATAGAGATACATTGCTTTTCTGAAAAGAAAAAAATCAAAACTTGGCAACTGTTTGCACCTAGTGCCATGGGAACTTGTTCGGTCCTCCCATCATTTACTGAAATAGTTATTCATTGGTTAAAGTACAATTGAGTATTGGAAATTATCATTCTAGCACAATGATTTGACTTTGCAACCTAGGATTTCTGTTTGCTTGTGGATTTAAGCAATTGTCTTCAGTTGTTAGCTTAGCTTACTGAAGTTGCATTTTAGTTTTGATATCATTCTGATTCATGGTTTCTGATTTTTTTCCCTACATTTGCTTAGGGAAATAAAAGAAGTGCAGGCTTTACTGAAGAAGAAAGACAGTCTTTCGAAACGAACTTTCTAAACAAGGGGTTTGTAGATACATTCAGGAAGCAGCATCCCGGTGTCGTTGGTTATACTTACTGGGGTTACCGCCATGGTGGACGTAAAACTAATAAAGGTATTTAAAAATTTATTCTATTATGGTGCTATTTACTTGTCCTCTGTTTACCTTGAGCTGTTCTTATTATGACAAACTAAGAAAACCAGAAACATGCCTCAGTTTGTGCTTCTTCATGTACTCTTCTCCATAGCCCTACAAGTAGATATTTTCGTGTGTTTTACTGTCTAGTGAAATGACAACATTGCCCATTTGACAGTAGTCATTGTGGAAGTACAACTTAGTTTAAACTCTGGTACTTGCTTGTGGATTAGAGTCCCATATTGGTTGGGGAATGGACTAGTGATTTGACTATGCAGCCTAGGCTTCAGGTTGTTAATTTGAATTAACTATCTTGGCGAATGCACTCCTAAAGCTTTACGCCAAAACATTTAGCAACTTATAATCTGTACCAGATTGTCAACTATCTTGAGCTGACGGGGTCCTAGAGCCTTATACCAGACTTTTAGCAACCTAGACATTTACACCAGGTTGTTAATTTAACTTTCTTGATGCTGATGGAATCCTAGAGCTTCATGTGAGACTTTCCGCAACCTAGATGCTTGCACCAGTTACGTCAATCTGCTACTTAGATAAAGGCTTGACTACTATGTAGTTATGTTTTCTCTTTTCACATATTAACCTATTTAACTACTCGTCCAACCTCTTATTTTTCTAATCTCTAGTCACCTATCGTATTTGTTACTTCTTCTCCTTCACAAGATAATTCCAACCTCACATTCTTTGTCCAATTACATTTGCTATTTTAAGGATAGTTTTTCAGATTGTTTGTGATAGGACTACCCTATATTCTTTTTCCCGTCTGGGATATAAAATGGCAGGATGGCGGCTTGACTACTTCCTTGTCTCGGAATGCATTGCTGACAAGGTGCACGACTCGTACATTCTCCCAGATGTAGATGGCAGTGATCACTGTCCCATTGGCCTTGTCCTGAAGCTGTAGTAGGTTCCAAGTACCAGCCATCGTTTTTGCTAATTCCAACATCTTTGATCGTCTTCTCGAAGAAGATGGAACCATAACAAGAAAACGCGACAGAGATTTTATGCAAGAAGCTAACATGGAGTACATATTTGGCTCATAAGGCTTTTTGACATATAAATGGTGAATCCTGATTTTTGTGAAGTGGCATACAGGATTCTCATATGTTCAGCTATTTTTGATGCCTTGTTGATTCACAGAGGAAGCAAATGTGAGTGTCATAATACTCCTGTTGCAACTTATGTTTTTTGTTTAACCTTCCAGCGTTTGGAACTTACTAACCTAACTAATTTGGATTCACATCGTAGAAAGTCTACTGTGGTGATGTTAGTGCTCTCCGTATTTTTGCCCGAACATACTGGTTGGCTAGTTCTAATTTCATCACGTGCTCATAATCTATTGATCCAATTAATTTAAATTTGCGTCGTGAAAAGCCTACTATATGATTGGTTTAGTGCTTCTTACTTTGCTCAGCGTTTATACACATTGTGGTTTCCATCTTGTAATTGTAATCTATGATTTGATTAATTTGAATTCATAGAAAGCCGGATTTTAGTGGCCCTATTTTTTATGTGCATGGAGCTTTAGAGCAACATTGTGAACGTAAATAGATTGTTTTAGATTTTTAGCTCGAGTAAGCATATTAAAATTTGTGTAAAGCATTATTAGCGAAAAAATCACGTTGGAAACAATTACATAAGAGAACAAGTACCAACAACAAATAACACAAATAGATACCACTGAAATCGAAGGAAAAAAACAGTAAGAGTTTGTTTGGTTGAGAAATAGTTATACTAGGACTATTCCACCTTTAATGTGGGAACAAATAATACTACGATTTTGGAATAACTAATTTTGAGATAAGTTATTGTTATTTCGTGATTTTATCTCAACTAAATATGGGATAAACTCATCCTAACATTAAACTTGGAATTAGAAATAATATTGTTAAAGGAGCTAAACAATACTCGACTATCTACTAATCTTCTACTCTTATCTTCGACCTTAATATATCCATATCTAGGTCTTGTTCTCGATATGCTATTACTGTAGTCTTGTCCAGGGGCGAAGCTATAACCATCCAAATGTGGTCAGTCGAACAACCTTCGCTGAAAAATTACACCATATATATATGTCAAATTATGGGTTTAATGTGTATATATATATATAATGTTGAACACCTTTGACACAAGTTTTTCCTTTAGTGCAATTGTTAGGGATGGTTAGTTTCAACCCAATCCCAATTTCAACCCAACAGTTAGCGGTTTCAAACCTTGTTGAGCCATTTTTTGTTTTTAAATATATATATTGTAATAACTTTAAATTCAAAGCTAAAATCGATAGATGCATTCTATCTTTTCTTTTTAAAAAAGAAAAAATATACTTAATGGTGTGATTTGTATTTCGTATAAAGCTAGATGCATTTATTTATCAGTATTGCACTTTATACACAATAATTATTTTTTATTGTATATATAATCAATGCATCAAAAGAGAAAAAACTCAACTATTTGTATTTGATAGTAACAACTATTGGAATAATTCCTGGTACAATCGCTAAGTCAAACAAATACACATTTAACTCGCTAATCAAAAAATTATTCTTAAATACCCTTGATAAAATCTCTCGTCTCCGCCACTAACATTGTCACTAGAACATCCGTGCATTAAAAAAGAAAAAAGAAAATACAAAAAAAATAAAGCTTGATCTCCCTTTTTGAAGCAACAATGGACCCCACATATGACAAATTCATCTGACGTGTCCAAATTCTATTGGATATCAAGTGTATTATAGACCAGAAAATAGTTAATTAAGTGAATAATAACAAAATATAAATAAATAAAAAATAAAAAATTCAGACCCAAAATGACAAGAGTCTCCCACAAGTGACACACAGTGAGAAAGAGAGATCGAAACAATGGCAGCTAAAAAACGACCGTCAGCGGCGGCGCCGGCGACCGTGAATCAACCGGAATCATCCATAAACACGGAAAAGCCTAAATCCGGTGACTCCTCACCCGAACCTCCTATAGCGCCGGCGAAAGTTTACTTAATTTTCAAAATCTCTTTGATATTCTTAATCCCATACTTCTACTTAATATTTTACCACTACAAAATCGAATCGGAGCTCCGACGATCGATTCTCATCAATGCAATTGTTAGCTTGATAGGATTCTTCGTCACTGTTACTATGATTCCTGTTGCCTCTAAGTACGTATTGAGAAGGAATTTATTTGGATATGATATCAACAAAAAAGGCACTCCTCAAGGCTCTGTCAAAGTGTAAGTTTTTTTATTTGTTTTTGCTTAGAAAGAAGAAATTGAAGTTTAATTTACTTGAAGCTAGTGGAATTCAGTACTGATTCGAATTTATTATGCCTTACTTTTTGATTTTGATAGTTTTAGTTTGAATTGGTTTGCTTAAAAGTTAAAAAATGTGAAATTTCTATTTTAGAAGCTTTTCATTTATGCATATCTTTTAGATCATTACCACAAGAGCCATGGTTGATTTCTTGAGCTCATCACACAATATGTAATGTGGCTACAGTGTTTCAATTTGGTTGTACAGTTTGGGCTAGGCACGGAGTTTAAGAAAGTAAAAAACTTTTGAATCTCATGGTCTTCAACTAAATGTACCAAAATATTCTTTAATCTTGTGGTCTGTATATAAGGTTTGAGTACAACCCATGTACTTTTGTGATATAATACATCGTTACCATTTTCAAAAAAAAAAAAAAATGTTACATGGAAAGTTGGAATAAAAAAGTTATCAGGAAAGTAAAGAGATATTTTTTTTTAAATGGACTAAAAGGGAAAGTAAGACAAACAAATTGAAACGGAGAGAGTACCAGCTTACAGCTAATGCTGGGAATTCGTAAAAAAAAACTCTCTTTACTGATAAAAAAGAATCAGCATAGATCATTATGGAACGGCCCAAAATGACGGTAGGACGTCTTTGCTGGGACAAAGTGAGTAATTTGATGGACTCAGTTAAGAGATTCAATAGTTAACAACCAAGTTCAACTAAGTTATTCAGTGTATGACTAAGCAATGTATGAGTGATCCATGTTGTTTTTTCGCAGACCTGAGTCACTAGGCATTATTGTTGGGGCAGTGTTCTTGGTCGTGGCAATCTTGTTTCAATATTTCAACTTCACAGCTGATTCAAATGTAAGTAAAGATGCAAGCTGTGTGGTTTAATTTGGAGTTTTTTTGTTCATTGATGATCTACTTAACGTCTTGATAACTGCTTATATTGATTTACTTTTTCTGGCATTATTTTGTGTGCTCCTTTCTTGCTTGCCAGTCGTGAGAACTTCTAACTAATATTAGTATGATAAAACATTCAGAGAATTTTTTTTCTCCATTTAAAGGTGAGAAAAAACAGTGCCAAAGATTGATCCCTACTGACATTGAGCTTATAAGCACGCGTTTAGCTATATTCTTTTAACTTCTTCAAAGGATTATAATTAAAACAGTCCATGATTTATCAGTCCCAAACGAGTTGTGAAGGACTATACGAATCCTCACTAATCATTATCTTTATTGATTTAAAAGAATTGTGGCTGTAAGGTTAAAGAGAATAAACATATCCAGTATTCACTAGTTGTAGTGTTCCAAGTTGCTGGTTTATTGCTTTTTGGGGGGAAATACTACTAATTGACAATTCACAAGTGGTTGTGCATTGCAGTAAATTGGGCAGCTGGGTTAATTATCATGCATCCTTACACACGTATCCAAATCCATTTATTTCCCATTGACTTTTTTGCTGCCTGTGATGGTGTCAATTGACATCTTACAACTGACTTCTATAGAAAATTTTGAATAATCAAAGAGAATGTAACTAACCAAATCACTTTTTGCAAGTTTTATCTGGAAAAAAAACACTCTTTTGACTTTGCAAATATATAATTATTTACAGAACGAGAAGAAAAACTCTGATGTGCATCCAATGTGCTTGTGCACGAAGCACATGCCTTCTTCCTTCTAAGTGAACTAAAGCATGATCTGGTTGTGTCAAAAGAATAGGCCCAAAAAGCATAATATGTAACGAACGCATGGAATTTTCAAAATAGGAGGACAGGGTTGTGACTGAAAACGAGAAGACAATCACAACAATTTGGTATATATTAAAGGATCACTCTAATAATGGGTTCGATACTAACTCTAAATGTCAAAATTAATTTCATAAAGCAAAAGGTAGTCTGCAACAAAAAGCAGAACAGTGATGTCAAAGGCATAGAAAAATGCAGGGCAAGATAAAACAGTGCAGATAGGTAGAGATTAAGCAGACTAGATGGGGAGAGAAGTAGTGAGAAAGAGGGGTGTGTGGATAACCTCAAAATATTGTGTATATGCTTGTTCATATGTGATTTGTGTAATAGTCTCATTAAAATTGTTGCTCGAAATAATAGTACTTAGCTGCACCTTCTTTTTTCCTTGTCAAAAAATTGTTGTTCTAGCTGTTGACTTTGAACTTGGCAGTGGCTTGTTGAGTACAATGCTGCATTATCTTCAATCTGCTTCATGATGCTACTTGGGTTTGTTGATGACGTCCTTGATGTACCTTGGAGAGTGTAAGCATTTCTTTCATATCTAAAGGCTATCTCTGATGCAACTGGTGGGAACCTTTTGAAATCTTTTCAGCTTAGATTCTTATGAAGTTCATGTAATTTTTTGAAACAGGAAACTGCTATTACCCTCCATTGCAGCTCTTCCATTGTTGATGGCATATGCTGGGCATACAACTATTATTATACCGAAACCCCTTGTATCATATGTTGGATTAGAGATCTTGGATCTAGGTAAGCATCCTATGATTTCTTTGTGCTTCTATAGAAAGTCCTTAAGTTGGAGTTATTCATATTTGATGAAGTACTCAAAGTTTAAAATGCACATTTAACATGCTTAAAGTTGTCTCTTGTATGGATGTAATTCTTTACCGTTTCATACATGAATTCTTTCCATATGTTGTCTTCAGCTCGGTTCTTCATTCTCTCTGGTTTTACAGGATGTATCTACAAATTATATATGTGGCTATTGGCAATATTTTGCACAAATTCAATCAATATCCACGCTGGTATCAATGGCCTTGAAGTTGGGCAGACAGTCGTTATCGCAGCTGCTGTAAGCTTTAACCGTTCTCTAGTTATCACTTGGACGATTGAATGCTATCTAACTCTATAGTAATTACAGATTTTGATACACAACATCATGCAAATTGGAGCATCTGCTGATCCTGAATACAAACTAGCCCATGCTTTTTCTATTTACCTTGTTCAGCCAATGCTTGCTACTTCCTTGGCTTTACTATCATACAACTGGTAAAATTTAATCTTGAAACAACCTCAAAGTTCTCCTTCAGCATACGTTTTATTTAATACACTCGCCACTGTCATTGTAGGTATCCTTCCTCAGTTTTCGTTGGTGATACCTTTACATATTTTGCTGGAATGACCATGGCAGTGGCTGGAATCTTGGGTCACTTTAGGTACATCTTTCTGCTTGTTTCTAGCAATTCAGTTCAGTAGTGCTTCTGCTAGTCTCTTTCTTGAACCATTTGATTGCATCTTTGATCCTTTAGAAAAAAGGTCAGCCCATTTTCCCTTGTCGGTTTGACTTTGTGACATAGTGATTTCCAGGCGAGAATGGAGCACCCTCGTTGGCTCATGACTATGAATCCCATGTTTTTCCAATAAGTGACTGGGATATTTGTATTTATCAGGAAAAGAAAAGTGACTATAGTATTGTGTGAACAACAGAGTATTGTCTTTATCAGGAAAAAAGTGACTAGTCTATCGTCCTTGAAAAGTGGAACCAAGGGAATGACATCCTCAGACAATTTGAATATTATTTTATTAAAAAAAAAAAGAGCTCATTCTCAAAAAAAGTGGCACCAACATGATCCCAAATCTGTTCACGAAGGGCTTAACAAACAAGCCCATATCAGGGGAAAACTACCCATATCTGTAAAAGAAAATAATGTGAAGGGTTTTTTAACTCGCTAATTCATAAAGTTCTCAAGAATCGGTCTCTCAAAGAGTTGAATCACATTACTTCTCCTATAAAATGCTTGTAATTTATTCCTTTCCAGATCCAAAAAAAAGAAAGTAGATTTGGCTCCGTTTAGGATCTCATTGATATTAGTGAAAAGAAACTGTGAAGACTAGTTTTGGCTGAGTTGGGGATCTCATTGATGTATTAAATTGTTAATTGAAGTGAAATCTTCAAACTTGTGTAGATCATAGAATGGTATCATAGTTGAAATATATGAAACGTATTAAGATGTACCAAAACAGTTCAAGTGTCACATAAACTGTCAGATCGAGTATCACCATTGTATGTATTGTATAAATGATCTTTAGTGTCTGTACTTATGAAGATATTTGTTCAAGTTTCTTCATCTGAAACTTAAGACTAATGCGCCTAGTTTTGTCTATTTCCTTTCAGTGAAACACTGCTTATATTCTTTTTGCCGCAAGTTTTGAACTTCCTACTATCAGTACCTCAGGTTATCTCTCTCTCTTTGTGCAACCCATCTTGCAAAATAAATGATATATTTTAAACTAATTTTGGATCTCTAAGTACTCTCAACTCCCTTGAATTCCTTTCAGCTTGCTGGTATTGTACCTTGTCCAAGGCATCGGCTCCCTAAGTAAGTTCTCTAATTGAAGCAGCTGAAGTTTTGGAATTCATGTTTGTGTCTGGACTAACTAATCTTGTACCCTTTCAGGTTCGATCCTCAGACTGGCTTATTGACCGGAACAAATGATGGGACGCTAGTGAACCTTTTCTTAAGGCAATTGGGCAGAATGTCAGAACAGTCCCTTTGTGTCGCGCTACTAGTCTTCCAGGTAAATAACTTGTTCTTTCTCTTCTTTACATTTTTTTTTCATCTATAAACCAACAGGGGTGTTCAGTTGCTTTCCTGTTCTAGTCTGCAGTCGTTGCCTGTTACCTCCAACGATTGTTCTTAAATCACAAAAACAGTGATACATTTCTAGTTAGTCAACGTAGTTATGATAACAATATTGCTGATCATAGCATGCTCAATCATTGAGCTCATGAACTGCTTCGATTGTTTATGTACATGAGCTCGTCAGATAAGTTCTTATCCATGGAAGGATCGTCAAGAATAACAAATGTATGTCTTACAGGCAATGTGCTGTGGCTTCTGTTTTCTGCTGAGATGGCTCCTTACGGGTTGGTACAAATGAAGCTGTGATATGAGAACATCTATTTCAATTGGGCAAATTCCATCAGAAGATTAACTTAAACCTGCGTGAAGAGGTTTTTATTTTATTAAGAAACGACGATACCATATTTTGAAGAAAGTGGCAACCAATATACATTCATGCATGATAGTTGAAACTTGTAACTTATACTGATTCCCTAGGAGAATTTTGTTAGAAACTGCATTGGCACATGTTGTACTTAGCTTTCTTTGTAAGATTTTGATGTTGCAAGACGCATTTATCTTGGTAATTATGTCTGTAACGATTTTTGCCTAATTTGTTATTTACAAACACTGATGAAGGATTCCTTGAAATTGTTTCCGATAGATCCTCAGCATTTTCATAAACAGGTTAGACAAATGAAATAGTAAAAGTTTCTCAGAATGTTCTTTAATTTCTCCATCTTGTTGAATCACTCAATACAAGAGTTGTCTAGGAAACGCACTGAAATTGCTTACAATTACATTAGCGTATCTGTGAACCTTCATCAGAGTTAGAGATAATTTGTCAAGGGCATTGTCTGAAACAATTGCAGTACAAGAACTGTCTCGTGGTGTTCTAAACCCAACTCACGGATCAGCAAACAACCGAAACCCTTGGGTCCTTCTTGAACAGTAGAGGATGTCACTACTTCATTGGTTGACAAAGGCTTTACAAAATACAAAACGAGTAAAGGGCTTATGTGCTTCAATTTTCTATAGAGATTCGTAACACATAAATCAACATACTCAACTCTTCTTGATGATCTCTGAAAATGGTAAGACTCCTACAAACTTAGCAAGGTGAAAATCTAGTCCATATCCATTTTCTCTTCCTTCTCAATGTTTTTGCTTGACCACAGCTTGATTGTTCGATCATAAGACACGGTTGTAATGAATTGTCCATCTGGCACCAAATAAAAGAGAAATGGACAAATAAATAAGCATTTGTGAAATGTGAAGGAAAGGTTTGAGATTCTAGAAATATCAGCTTCTATTATTATTTTTTGTGCGGAGGGTGGATAGCAGGAAATAAGCCTGTCATGGGAATCATTTTTTTATTAAAATTAAGAGAAGCATGGAAAAATATAACTACAAACAAAATTAGGGGTCCAGCTTAGAATTACTAGGAAGTGAATGATAACTGAAAGGCAGAGAAAACAGCAAGTACTTCACATTCATTCACATGACTGCTCTAATATGAGGCATTCTCAAACTGACACATTTCTTCACAAAATTTTCTGGGTCCTGCTTGAAAAAGTCGGGTGGAGGATTTCATGAATGTAGATCTAGAGAAAGTGGCTATGTTCCAAATTATAAGGTATGCTTATCATTATACATTAGTACAATGATAACAGAAGATGACGGACAAGATTTGGTCCAACAACTAAAGCTCAGCTTTTGTGCCAATTACCGAAGGTGTTCTATGACATGCCACATCATTTATATCTTCACTTATTTCACATCTCTCTGATGGGAAGTAAAAGAAAATCATAAATCCGATCGTTCATCTGTTACCAATGTTCTTGGGTTCTGGAAGTGGGTTAGCTTCTATCCTACCATAAATGGTACCACAAGGCAAGACATCTCAGACTGTGAAAAAAGAACTAACAACAATAGCTACACAAGTCATTCCCAGGTTAATGCATTATTATCTCTGTATAGCTTAAGAAAGCATAGGAGACACACAATTATTGTGTTGAGAGGAGTCAGGAATGGTGGGCTTACTACCAAAGATGCAAAGCATATAATAAACTCAAGCCTTATACTTCTTAAATGCCTTCAGGATACTGTTTCACTCCACGAGAAGGTAACAATAGCTTGAAATCAAATGGAACTTACCTGCCGCAACATCCAATGACATGATTTTTGCTTCATGACCAGAGAGTGTCTTTACAGGCTTGAAATCCCTTGATGACCATACCTGAAATATAAGTTTAAGATTTAAAACATAAAAACAAGCAACAAAAAGAGATCCAAGAAGCAGCATAATCATGACAGACTTAAAGTTATACCTTAGCAGTCATATCATAGGAAGCTGTAGTCAAAAAGTATCCCTCCTGAGGCTCAAACTTAACTTGAGAGATAAGATTGGAGTGAGCTGGTATGATGTAAGAAGATCTTCTCTGCCTTAAGTCCCAAATACGACAGGTATTATCTTCACCACCACTAGCCAAATGATAACCATTCGGTGAAAAACTGACACCAAGAACCTGGAACCAATGAATAAAATAAGTAGCAGAATTCATATTTTATGTCTTCCCATAATCCCTAAAGCATGTGAGGGAAAAGGACACCACAAATCAAAGAAAGACTAACCGGTTTAACGTGGCCTTCTAGAGCAAGAATACTTCGCCCAGTCCTTAAATCCCACACTCGAACAAGTGCATCCAACCCGCATGATGCCACTAATGAACCATCATGGTGAAAAGACAATCCATAAACACTCCTACTGTGACCTTCTTGCAAAAGCAGCTCTTCACCACTCTCCACATTCCATAATCTCCAAGTTTTGTCGAAGCTAGCAGTGCCCAAGTATTTTCCGGAAGGATGAAAAGCAATCCGAGCTAGACGGTCCAAATGTCCCTCAAAAGTTCTGAGGAGAGAACCTTCTGAGTTCCATAACCTTGCGGTCTTGTCAGCAGATGCAGTAGCTAAATAATTGCTTGTCGGAGAGAACACAACATCAGTAGCTCGTTCAGTGTGACCTTTTAGAGTGGAAACCTTTTGCACTTGAGGCATACTCCATATTTTTGCTATACCACTCAGAGAACTGAATACAGGAGAAAAGGGGGAAAAAGTGTCATGTGTTGCTTGAAGCCTTGAATCCATACTCATAAGTCATAACTGTTAAAAGACACTCTAATAAAGCATGACAATTTTTTGCTTACGAGAATAAAAATCCTACTTCCAGTTCATTTGGTAGGATCTTGAAACAATCGAACATCTAACTGTTAGATTTAATATGGGAATCAACAACTACATCCCAGTCCCAAGCAAGCTGGGGTCAACTATATGAATTCCCACTAACCATGATTTTTCACATGATTTAATAGGGAATCGCTGGCAAAAAAAATAAATTAAAGCAGT
Source organism: Solanum gracilifrons (assembly GCA_029582605.1). NCBI lineage: Eukaryota > Viridiplantae > Streptophyta > Magnoliopsida > Solanales > Solanaceae > Solanum > Solanum gracilifrons. The sequence continues at coordinate 22,580 of JAJOOH010003832.1, read as the reverse complement.
ATATTCCACTCATATGAGTCAGTAGAGGTGAAAAACAAAATTGGGGAACACTAACAGGGTTTTTAGTATATGAATCTACACTGAAACCTGCAGTTATCCAAGTAAAAACAATCCATGGATTCTATCCCACCCACCTGTGATGCCCCTGCCCCCCAAAAGAAAAAGAAAGAATGAGGAAAAGAGCACCCTTGAAATAAAAAAAATAAAATGGGAGTGGGGTTAGGGTCATGTAAAGCAAGACAAACAGGCTCAGAAGAATACCAGGTAGCAAGCATCTTTCCATCATGTGAAAGCGAGCATCCAAAAAGGGGTCGATCGTCTCCAATTTCACTGCAATCAAGGGCCAGGCTCCCTGCTTGCTTTAAAGCCCAATCAACCTCTGCATCCACATCTTCATCTGGATCATCCCTTTTCCTCCTTGCACGATGGAGACGTAAAGCCGACTTAACTAAAGAATACTTTGCGATTTCTACCCTAGCATCTAAAAGTGCTTTTGATCCTTCTGTGTAAAAAGGGTATTGAATATCCTCCTCCTCTGCTGGTGCAGCAGAAGCTGCAGCTTCTTCATCCTCATGAGCTTTCATCAGCTTTTCCAGCTGCCCTTCTGCATCAAGCCTTGCCATAAGCATCCGCAGTCGATCCCTTCTTTCCATCTCCCTTTCTCCAAAGAGAGTTATGGGCTCGCCAAGCCTTCGCAGTCGAGCTCGAACGGCCATATCATTTGTAGGAACTGCTAGCGCAGCAGCACGTCTCTTCATGAGAAGCTCCTGCAGGGCCTTTTCCTGCCTCTCTCGGACAATTCTACTCTCCTCAGAGATCTCATATTCTTGCGTGGAGCCCGCAGCACCACGACCGGATACCATTTCTTCAAGGTCTGAATCTGAATCACTCTCTTGCATTTCTCCATTCTGAGCTACTGGAGGCCTAAGGACAGGTGGACGAACAGGCAACGGAGCTAATGGGGGAGGAATAGGGGTAGGAACTGCAAGCCTTGGAGCAATTGCAGGCACAACAGGAGGAAGGATAACCGTTGGAACAACTGGTGGAATGACAGCTGGAACTGGTTGAAGATTAACTACACCTATAGCATTAACCACAGTTGAATTATCATCAACTAGAGTTGAAGGTTCTGAAGTTGAGACAGGAACTTCATCCTCAGCATCCATAGCATCCATATCCTGATCAGAGAGAAGTTCAAACAGTGAATACAAACAAAAGAAAATAGAACCATTCACTTCAGACATCAATCAGAAATAATCTCAAACCTACTTTCTGACTGAGTAGTTCAAGAATTTATTTTGCTCATATTATCCCCTATTTATACTACTAATTTTCCAGAATATCAAGTTATGCCATTTCTCTTTGAATTATGCAATCCATCCCACAGGCCAAATAACGAATTCCCAACTCATCTCCCTCAAGTTTCAGCCTTGTTTTGTGAGTTTTACCAGATTTCGTTAAACCAATCAGCTAAATGAACACTTATGCATGCTTATTAAAAGGAAAAGTGATGCTCAATGTTCAAATCAACTATAGCAAGCAAATGAAACACAATTGCACCCAAACACAAGTAATCTAAAAACATTTACAAAATTGAATCAGAACTGTAACTTCTTTTTATTATATGTTCACATCCAGTGAAGATGCAATGCTCCTTGACATAGCATTTCTTCTGAGAAATCGAACTGTTCTTTCTTGGACTAATAAATAGCTGTGTGAGTCGTATTAGCTCGAAATAGACAGCAAAAATCGCGGATAGGACATTGAATCAGAGGCGGACCAATTAATACTTACTATGGATGTTGACAAATAGAGCAAAAGATAGAGACACTTACAGGTCGCCGGAATATGCTAGTCGGGTAAACTTCGCGGTGACGGCGGTGGGCGCTCCGGCGGAGTAGCAGCAGGGAGGGTTTATCAACGGGAAGAGAGAGGAGGGGTTAATGGGAAAGAGGAAAAAGGGGGAAAATAAAGAGAATATTGTAATTAAAAAAATATAAAACAAAAATATGGGTTTCACTTTCACAACTCCGTTTTTACGATTTTTAGGCTGCTCTAATTTCGTTCATCCTTATTATGGAAAATTGCGTTAAAATCTACTAGCACAAACTGCTTTCATAAATCTATATTTTTATTTTTATATTTTTTAACCTATTTATATCTATAATATTTATACATGATTAAAATAATTTTTTATGTATATATAATAGATGTCGAACTTTGTATGCCTATTTCTATTTTGAATCCTCTTATTGAAAATCTTGATTCTGCCACTGTCTATATCTATATCTATCTTCTATATATCTATCTATCTATCGATCATATTTATTATTACTATAAGTAGTTGAAAGTTGAAATACCAAAATATCCCAATAAAATTGAGTTACTACAATAATGCCATTAAAAAAAATTACTCTAAATTAAAATGTTATAAAATATTTATTTAATTATATTTAGATAGTAATTATATAATATTATAGTATACAACACTAAAAAATCCAAAAGTTTTAGTAAATATTATTCATACAATTAATAAATCAGTTAATAGTAAGATACTATATACATTTAACCGTAAGTCATTAGTATATGGATAACTTGGATGTTTAGGCTTCTCCTTATAGTTCGTGAAACATGTATTTTGTATTTCCATAGACTTATAATGTGTATTACTATTTCCTTGTCTTTATATCACTTCTTTAGTACTTAATTATGTTTATTTAATGTAATTGCTTCATCTTCCAATAAAGATTGCAATATTAAATTATGAAATGTCAACGTACATGTAATCAATCAAGGATTTATTTTCCTAATAAAACATAGGAAAAATTCTTTTGGCCAGAAAGGTATTTTACCTATGTTATTTTACCTTTTTAAACATTTTTAACTTTTTAACTTTAATACATTTTAACTAAAATATGGAAAAAAGATCAGTTTATTTTAAAATAAAAAAGATATTACTTTAAAATTTCTTTTTCTAGGCATTTAGCATCACCCTAAAACATAACCACCCTTTTCATTCATTTTCACCATACACGAAGAGTTTAAAGTTATAATCATGATTTAGCATAATTGAGCTTTTAATGATTTAGTAGTGAACCAGCATGAGGATGTAATCTTGGTTGCCTAATATATGTTGCTTCTTGAAAAGGTACTTGGTGTATGAAATGAAGTTTTTTGTTATTTTCTTGTTGCATCTTTTAACCAAATTAAAATTACATACTTTAGAATAAACCTAAAGATTATGTATCACATTTTAAATTAAGATATTGGAGTTACTGGACTTGTATACATGGGAATAGCATGGTATCCTCGAATGTGGTACATCATTATTTATATACTTGTGCCTTTTTTTGGTTGGTAAAAAGCAAGTTAGTCCTATTTAGGTGTTTTAATTATTTTTTTAATATTATAAGTATCAATGCTAATTCTATGCCAGCAACTCCGATAATGTTAGATGCTATATTATCTTAATTAGGTTTACATAGTTCAACATTTCCTATTTAGTGAACTATTCCCTCTGGTCTTTTTTAGCTGTTACTATTTTCTTTTTAATAGTCAAACGATATAAACTTTAACTAACATTTTCAGATGTATTTTTTCTATCATATTGATATGAAAAAAATTGCAATTTATAGTACTTTTTGTAGAGTTTTTGAATATCTAAATTCTTATTTCAAAATATCAAATTAGTGTAATCTAAATTAAATTTAAAAATTATTCAAATTGACTCTCAAAAAGCACAACATGACAAATAAAAAGGAATAGTGGGAGTAATAACTAAATTTGTGTTAAATTTAGATGATATTGTTGTGTTTGACTAGGCACATACTTAGTACAATAATACATAAAATTAGGCATGTACAAATTTTATAAAAATAACGGTCTTTGAATACTACGTGGATTTGAAGATATAAAATTAGGCATGTACAAATTTTATGAAAATAATAGGGGATAAATGTGCAACGCACGTTTCCAGAGACTAGTACTACCTTAAAAACACGAACTCCCTAACTTGAATGTTAAATTATTATAATACCCCCAACTTAAAACACTCAATTTAGTATATATTCTATATTCTATATTATATTTATTTATTTGTTTGTTGTATATTATATTAAAAGCTGACATCTTTTCACATTGATGGGTAGTGATTTTTTCGAAGGGTTGTGACTTTTTTTATAGAGTTATGACATTTCTGAAAAGTTGTAATTTTCCTGAAGGGTTGTGACTTATTTGATAAGACACGATAAACAAATTTATAGAGTTCTGACTTTTTCGATGAGTTATGACATTTTCAAAAAATTGTAATTTTCTAAAGGGTTGTGACTTATTTGATAAGACACGATAAGCATATTTTCATACTATCCTTTGTTGTCTATAAATAAAGAGGTTTTCTCACATTTTTAAACTACGATATTTGTAAGTTTTCTATTCTTCTTCTTAAAACAAGGAAGATTGTGAGAGTTGTTCAATTATGCAATTACAATATTTTTGTGGGTAAACTAGACAGATTAATAAAAATTGATGCAACAAGGAGAATAAAATAACTCAACTTTAAACGAGAAGACTATCTATATAGGGCATTTATTATAATTATTTAATGAGATATCAATATAAGGGACATACTTTTGTAATTAATTTGTACTTATGGGATATCTGCTTAGTTTCTCTATTATTTCTTATATAAAAAATAATAATTTAATGGACATTTCATTAAAATTTAAATTAAGCAAAAATTGGCAATATATTCCCAAAATATATTTCAAATTTCACTGTAATAATAAATGGGTAATATATTCCCACAATGCTAAATTTAGCATATTCCTTTCTACGTTGAGCAATATTCTCATCACAGCTCATGCGTGTCAAATGCAGACAGAAATATCTTTTACTATTGATTTTGCGTAAATCCGTAATTCAAAATAGTAAATCTAATACGCTCGATAATCAATAATAAAGACGATTAAAAATCAGCTGATCTTAAATTTAAATTTTAGCGTGATAATTAATTTCTTTTGATGGTGAAATTGATTATTGAGAGACGTTTTTGATGGACTATCAAATCAAGAGAAAAATAATCTAATGGCAGTAGTCAATAGTGTCCGCTCTACTCTCTCATGTTGTATACTTACTAAACTGAATCAATACCATTTTATGTCTAATCACCTATTTACTAATTCATTTTTTTTTTTTATTCATCTCTACTTAGTAAGAGATAATAATAACGGTAAAATTAATCGAGATGCATTGAAGTTGGACGCAATTAGGAAGGATGATTTTGTCCTTTTACACATCACCACTAAAATTATATCTCTGTACTACTAAACGTCGGTTGCACACCTCCGATGATGATGTCTACCGTCTTCTTAATCTCTCTGTTTCTCCGATTAATCCTGACCGTCCATTCACACAATTCACCACTAGATGAACGTGAAATTCGCCGGAAACTCTCCCTCCATACGCCGCAGCCGTCGCAGTCGCCGGAAAATAGTACTACTCTACACCTCCGGCCGTCCGGTTCATCGTTCAAAATTGCACTTTTCGCTGACTTGCATTTCGGAGAAAACGCATGGACGGACTGGGGCCCACGCCAAGACGTAAACTCCATTAAAGTTATGTCTACTGTTCTCGATGAAGAACAACCAGGTGATAACATTATCCACAATTTTGTAAATCGTTTGGTACGCGGACTAAATTTTATATATATATATATATAACCGGATTATAGTCCTTGGACTAATTTATACCGTCAACCAAACACAGTATAAATTTATTTTCAAACTTAATTTTGAGGTACCAAATATCCGCTAAATATATCAAGCATTGGTAATCTTAATATATTTAGTTTCATTTTTGTGTTATGAAACTTTCTTTTAGTATTAGCTTAGTTCAAAGCATTGTGGTTATAGGTTCGACAGAGCCCAATAGCTTAGGTTAATATGCTCTATTTGTATTAAAAAAAAATCATTTGATGTATATAAATTAAAAATTATGGCTCTGCCTCTAAGCAAAAAGGATGCAGATTAAGAATCTATAAACTAAAAATCATGGCTCCGCCTCTAAGCACTGGTGTTGGATTACTCTGCATACTAAATCTTAGGCGGGTGGAAATACATAGACGACTTCCTAAAGTTCGCCTATTATTTTCATTTAGTCACCTCAATTAAGACTTGTCAATCTTGCGTAACGTTCCATACAGAATAAAAAATACTAACTCATATGTTTGTCTTATTTAATCCTATGTTATGATACTGACAACTAGTTAGATAAATTAATGTTAGTGGTGGGTCTTACTATACCTCTATATGGATTTATGTGGCTGTGTGTTACATTAGTAATCTTGTGCTCTGTACCTAAAAATGAAGTCCCTGATGTAGCTGAAACATTATTATAATGGCCATATAATTTGAACATATAAATGTGATATCAAGTTTGATATTCTTTTGCTCTTACATATTTACATTGTTTGTGAACAATATCTGCTATTCTGTACACTCTATTTCCTCTGGTCTCATCCATCAAGACTTGTTGTCATTTTAGTTTTGTTGTGCTTCAGATAATCTCCCAATGATGTTAATCATTATGATATTCTTAGGTGTACTTTTTTTGTACGACACGTGAGACTGAGGTGCTGTTGTTGTTGAAAGTTTAATAACGTTTATGTAGTTGCTTGCTTTTGTTATCTGTTACCATATTTTGTTTATTATGTTTAGGTGATCGCGCTATTTTGGTGATGTTACTGATCCTTTGCTTGTATGCTCTGCACTGCATTCCTATTAGTAGTCATGTTTTCTTCAGTGTCATTCTTCCTTTTCATTACTACTTTGATTTGCTTCACTTGACCGACAGTCTTTCAGAAACAACTTCTTTTCTTCCATGAGATAGGGCTAACGTCTGTGCACAATTTTACCTTCCCCAGATTCCACTTTGTGAGATTTCACTGGGTATGTTGTTGTTGTTGTACATATATATATATATACTGTGTTGATAATGCTGGGTTGGGTTGAACACATGGAGTTGAGATGTTCTTCACTAATCAGCATATCCTCCGGATGCTTGTCTAATTCCAGATTTTTGTTGCAGACTTCGTAGTTTATCTTGGTGATGTCATTACAGCCAACAACATACCGATACAAAATGCAAGTTTATATTGGGATCAAGCAATCTCTCCGACCAGAGACAGGGGAATTCCATGGGCTAGCGTGTTTGGAAACCATGACGATATGCCATTTGAGTGGCCAATGGATTGGTTTTCATCCACCGGAATTCCCCCTTTTCGTTGTCCAATGAATGCTTCCTGTCCTAGTGAGTCTGAAGGTACCAAGATAAACTTATATTGCATAAACAAAGATGTAAAGTTAATACTTCCTTTGTTGAGATTTCAGTTGATTTCCAATTTGTAAATAACATGCATATTTTAATGTTCCTTTTTTCTTATGGTTTCTCCAACTTAGCAAAAGTAGAAAGAGAACTCTGGAAGACAAATCTCTGTTTTTAGCTTGAAGTTTTATTATTGGCTAATTGCATCTCTTTACTTTGTCATGAATGACTTTCTTATCACTTAAAGAGTCAGTTTACATATTATGTTTCTATACTCGAGACAGGTTTCATACAAAAGAGAACTTTTGGATGAGTGGAATTAGACTAAAAAGTTGATACTAGATTACTAGTCGAGGAAATGTGCAAAACTTGTTCAAGTGTTATAGTGTGTGACCTTGAATCTTGTCTTGCACTGAACCAAGTGGATTTCATCTAAAGAATTGCTAATGCTTCTAGCGGGTAGGATTATTAGGAAGCAAAGGTGGGAACATCAAGGGCACAAAGTGTTTGGAACTATATTAAACAGGAGATGAACACATTTTCTTACTCAAAATTTGGTCCTAAGTATGCGTGGTCATGTGTTTCCGACTATGTTCTTAAACTGTCGTTAAGTTATGACCTGGAATCAGTCATAACATGTATTTCTTAGATTCTGAGGTTATATCAAAACGCAGGTTTCATGCAAAGATAACTTTTGGATGAGTCGGATAGATCCCTTGTAAAATTAGTTGATACTTCTTTGTTATGTTATCTATATCAAACTTGAATGAACAATTTCTGCAGAACTTATTGAATTGTTGAAGTGTATAACCTTAGGAATGGATCAAATGGATCCCTTATCTCCTTTTGGTGCACCCACGATTCCTGTAGGTATAGAAGATTAGGTATCGTTCGTAGAAAACCATATTTTTTTGTAATGTTTTCTACTTTTTGGTATACTTCTTATACTAGTGTTATTTGCAAAAAGAACTATCCAAGTGGATTATGGAGATTATGAAGGACACGGATTAGGGTAGAAGGTTAGTAGGTAGTGAAGTGTAATCTTGCTTATCCTTCCATACTAGTAGTCGTAGTATTACTCTTGTAGGTTCTTGTTCCTTTGATTTCTATTACTATAGATTGTCCTTTGTAATTTGTTTATTCTATTAATTTGTTGTAGTTATTGTGTTTTTTTTTTTTTTTTCCAATATGCCTTGTGTAGTATTTTGTCTTGGTTTCTTCACTCCTGTTATTTTCTTGAGCCGAGGGTCTATCAGAAACAACCTCTTTACCTCTCAAGACAGAGGTAAGGTTTGTGTACACACTACTCTCCTCAGACCCCACTTGTAGGACTACACTCGGTATGTTGTTGTTGTTGTTGTAACGATCCAAGTGGATTTAATTGAAAGAAATTCTAATGCTTTTCGGTAAGATATGATTTTGAAGAAAATTGCTTAAATTCAAGAAAGTTTCTATTTCAGGAGGCAAAGGTTGCAGCTTCAAGGGCACTACGCGTTTGGAGCTGATGACGAATGAACTAGAGATGAATAAATTATCTTACTCGAAATTCGGTCCTAAAGACTTATGGCCTAGTGTTTCCAACTATGTCCTTAAACTTTCACCTACGGATGACCCTGAATCAGTCATAGCATACATGTATTTCTTAGATTCTGGTGGTGGTTCATACCCTGAGGTAATATCAAATGCTCAAGCGGAATGGTTCAACCGCACATCTCAAGAGATCAATCCTAACTCAAGGTAATCAAATGTTGGAGTTTTAACCTCTAAATTTCGTGTTTGAGTTTCTCATTTGGAGTAATATTATACATGAAAGGACATCGAACAGGGTACCGGAGATAATTTTTTGGCATATACCAAGCCAAGCTTATAAGACGGTTGCTCCAAGGTTTTATGCACACAGGAGGTGTATTGGCTCAATGTTTGTGGAGAAAGTCGCTTCTCAAGAAGCTGAAATGGGGATGATGAAGCTTCTTGAAGGAAGATCTTCTGTGAAGGTAAAGGACTGCAGAGCTCAGTTTTCCATTTTCAATATTTTACCTGCCACAATCATTAGTGGCTGATTTCATGGCTACGACCCGTGACCTATAGGTCACTACCGTTGCTCCAAGGCTCCCGTTCACTCTAGAATAATTGTTGTTCAGAGATGAAAGGATAATGCTGTTGTTGTTGTTGTTCCGTCTGAAAAAATTAGAAGTCTTAGTCAGTGACGGAGCTCTAGAAGAGCAAAGGGGTTCATCCAAATCCCTAACTCCAGATAGTCACATTGTATATATAATCAATTTTTTCTTGTGTGTATATAGTAGACAACGAACACCGTATGTAATTATTTCTTTTGAGCTGAAGGTCTATGGGAAACAACCTCTTTACTCCACAAAGGTAGAGGTAAGGTTTGTATACATCTTATCCTCCCAGACCTCACTTGTGGGATCACACTGGATATGTTGTTGTTGTTGATGATGAACCCCGTAAAAATTCTACCTCCGCCGATGGTCTTGGTGATAAATTAATAATCTTTTGGATGATGACAGGCTGTGTTTGTAGGTCATAACCATGGATTAGACTGGTGTTGTCCATACAAGAATTTCTGGTTATGTTATGCTAGACACTCAGGTTATGGAGGATATGGAAACTGGCCAAGGGGAGCTAGAATTCTAGAGATAACACAACAACCATTTTCTTTAAAGTCATGGATTCACATGGAAGATGGTCATGTGCATAGTGAAGTCCTGCTGAGCTCTACAACAAGAGAGGAGTGATCAACGGAGTTCTTTTCGGAGATCAACTTGAAGCAATGAAATGTTGCTCAACTTTCTTGGAGATCGAAGGTCTACGTTATCCTAAGTTCAAAGACGTTGGTTCAACCCTTGAATCATGGAGAAATTCCGAGAGAAGAATTAATGAAATATATACATAGAGTTTGTACTCACAAATATTCATCAATAAAATTATTTTTTCTTCATATTTTGTTTGTAATTGTGGTTTCATTTTTCACATGATATTGCTTTTGTCTTTCCACCATCGTACTGATCTACTAAATTCATCGAATTGTTCTAAAAGATGAAAACAATTTTTCTTCATATTTTGTTTGTGATTGCGATTTCATGTTTCACACTCAAAATATATCCAACATCTCTTGCTACTTTTATTATGCATCCAACTATGCAATGTGTTGGTATTTTGTAAAATAGATGAGATTCACACAAATTGATCCAAATATTACAACAATAATATATTCATGCCAATATTATTTCACGAGTGAGATTTAAAAAGAAAGAACTAGAATGTGCATGTTATGAAAAAGCAATATATATATAGTGGCGGAGCCACCTTACAATTATGAGGTTCATCCGAACTCCCTTCGGTGGAAAATTATATGATTTATACATGGTTAAAATATTTTTTTAGATATATATAGTAGATGTCGAACCTCCTTCGACTACTTCGTGTGTCTATTTTTCAGATTTTGAACCCCTTTATTAAAAATCTTGACTCCGCCACTATATATATGTTGGTGTTGACAGAGTTAGAGAGGGACCTATAATAATAAGTACTAGCACAAGTTTATTGTAATGATAGTTACTTTCACTTAATTTTTATTTTTTTTAATTATAACTTTCTGCGCTAAAATCCATGCTTAGATATCCTTTAATCATTACACTTTCCCAATTTGTATGTCTCCATGGTCACTTGGATGATGTATTTATTGATTTTACAGATAGCCACTAAATTTTTTATTTTTTTTAATACATAAAAATTAATGAATTATTTTTTTAAAGAAAAAATCATTCTCTTGCCTATGTATCACTAAATAGAATGACTTTTTGCGTTATTATCATGAGGTAGGATAATATAGGTGAGAGTCATCTAACCTTAATTCAAAGGTTTCAGTTGCGAGCTTTGAAAATTAAAATATTTATGTGCTATGCAGTAAGAATCAAAATCATCGCATGTATAAGATAATTATAATGAAAATAGACTTTTTGGTTACAATTTCTGACCATGGAAATTCTTGTGTTTCAAAAGGTAGTATTAAAAAAAATGTCCAATTTAAAGGGGTTTTGCAATTATGAGTGATCATTTTTTAAAAGAAAATATATATTTTTTCATATAAAAAATCATGCACGAAGAAATGATTCAATTCAATGCAAGGTACAATAAATGAAGCAGAATGTGTAATCATAAATCTGGAAAAATGACATAATGCTTTATTCATATGGGAACCTTCTAATATACTCTTTTGTTAAGTTATTAGAAACTCAGATTGTGACGATCATTTTTAATACTCAATCGTTTATGTATCAATAATTTTAAAAATTAGTGATTTTTATTAAAAACAACTATAGTAATGAGTACTTTGCCAAAGTATAATTAGAATTAACTTACTTTTTCATTTTTATAATACAAATTAAAGGCAATAATCATCTCTTAATTACCAAAATTTGGGGTCATTGAACAACTCAAAAGATAAAAGCTACAAATGAGTCAAAAGAGAATAGTCCCCATTAAGTACATCTTTCTACAAGGGGCCTAAAAAAGAAAAAAAAGGTATACATATTATTTGGACAACTTGATGAGTTGAAAAATGGACATAAATTCACATGGATGATCTATGATTTAAATTATTTGTAGTGTAATTTCCTTTAACACCATCAATATCGTTTAAGATAATTATTTGTACTAATTATGAATGAGAGTTTTGACGTGAATGGTAAAATTATTGTCATATAATTAAGAGATCACATGCTTGAGTTATGAAAAAAAATCTCTGGTAAAATACAAGATAAATTTGCGCACAATAAACCTTTATGATCTCTGATCTGATTCTTCCTGAAACTCCACACATAATGAAAACTTAATACACAAAACTATTCCTTTACTTGAACTAATTAACCTTTTGGTGACATAAAGAGTTAAACTATCACAACATCATTAAATGTAAAGAGGTTTTTTTCTTCAAGAAAACATGCATCAAGTAACTTCATAGCAAAAAGAGTCATTTGAAATAGTTAGTATGTAGTTAACAAAATGACATAAAAGCAAAGAAAGATGTAAGGAAGAAGCCAAATATGGATGTAATTCCTTCCTTCTTAATGAGAACTTTTAGATTTGAGTCTTGAATATATATAAAAAATAAAAAATAAAATATAAAACATTTTTTTTATGTGAAATAAATTTGAATTAATCAGAAACACGACAAAAAGAAAAGGAGAGTCAATACAAAGAAAAAAGAGGACTCTTATTGAAGGGACTTCCTAAAAGTCACAATTCAAGTACTAGCAAAAGTCTACATCATTGAAAAATCAATTATTATTATTTTTTCTTTTTTTCCTTCTTTTTTTTTATTCTACATCAGCACATGGTATGCTTCTCAAAACATGATTAATAAAGGACATTTTACTCTTGGATATATATATATATATATATGTATCTTAAGTATGTAGCCCACATGGAACAACAAAAACATCATAATTCAAGAATCACTTCATAAGACACTTGGATTTTTCCAAATCTTCAACATGTCCTTCAAATTTGGTATTTTAATTTAATCATCTTTCTTTCACCTACTCTAGGTATGTATCCTAATTTTTCTAATTTTGTCCCTCATAATTACCTTGTTTTAATTGGAAAAATTATGAAAACTGCTCCATTAAGATTTCAAGTTCTTGATTAGTCTCATGAATGGTTTGATATATATTACAATAATAATGTCTTGTTTCTTTCTTCTTTTTTTTGCTTCCTACACACCTTGTGTCTGGTATTCGCATTGTAGTTCAAATCATGTATTTGTCTTTCGAAATTCATTTACTATGTACCATTATTAATTTTGAAGTACTAGAATCTCGTACTTATAAACTTCAATTCCTGAATTTTGCCATGGACATTGTAGCTCAACTAAATTCCAACCTTAGAAGTAAAGTGTTGTCTAACAAATGCGACTCTATATATACTCAGGCTCGAATTCCGAGACCTCTTATTAAGGAGAAAGGTATCCTTACACTCCACCACAACCCCACAAACCTTGTTGATCACAAGAATGTCTTGTTGCTCATGATTATGCAAGAGAAAGAAATTGAATTTCTTGTGTTTTTTTCCCTCTCTGTTTGGTGATGTGAAAAGTTGTGCATGTCATGTTTCATTATTCTTTGTTTTTTTGCCCTGTTTTCTAAATGTAAATTATCTTGGAACTTCTTTGTTTATTGATAAAATAAAATAGAACTTGCAAACTCAAGGAGATTATATTTTTCTCTTATCAAGAATAAGGTGATTTTTCACAAAGAAGGTGATGGCATGTTGTTGTTTTGATGAATCAGCTTGCTGAATTCATAAAATGGGAAAGAGAAGAAGCTGGTTTATATTTGTGAAAAGACTACTTTTCATTCCTGAGGCAAAACCAAAAGCTGAAAAGGTTTGATTATTTTTCTTGAAATCTTGATTTCCCTTTTTTCTATTGAGAATTGGTTGATATGATTCTATAATTAATATGAAATAAACGGCAGTACGAAGCATCCCGTGTTCACGCAGGATCCAGGGAAGGGATGCACCATAAGGTAGTGTGAGTTAGACAGTTTACCCTGACGCAAATAATTCTATATATGATTTGAACCTGTAACCTGTAGGTCACATGGAGACAACTTTATTGTTGCTCCAAGGCTCCCCTTCGTGTGATTTATAACATGAATGTGGAAATATAGGTCACGAGTTCGAGCTGTGGAATCAGCCGTTGATGCTTGCACGTCAGCATAGGCTGCTGGCTACTTACATTACACCCTCGTGGGGTGCGCCCCTTATCTGGACTATGCGTGAACTCCAGGATACTTCGTGCATCAGGCTTCCCTTATCTGTTGAGAACATGAATGTTGAATTTTTTTAATTTTCAGAAACCAAAGAGATGGAAATGGTTTTTAGGAAGGTTCAAGTTCAAGCAGTGTCCTCCAGCAATTGAAGCACCTCAAAAAACACTAACAGAGGCAACAGAACAACAGAAGAAACTTGCTGTGGCTGTTGCTTTAGCAACAGCAGCTGCAGCTGAGGCTGCTGTAGCTGCTGCCAATGCTGCAGCCGAAGTTGTACGCCTCACTATCGCTCCGTATGAGCTAGAGAGGAAGCGGAGAAATGCTGCCATCAGAATCCAAACCGCTTATCGTGCACACCTTGTGAGTAAATAAAAGTATTCTCTCTTCTACAACTTAAGATTTTAGATGAAACATTCAACATGGTATCACCTTAAAAAAGAATTGCCACGTGCTTCTCCGAGAAAAAAACGATTAGGCTTGTTAGGGATATATGATGTGTATTTGATTGCTTTATGTTATATTTTAATTAGTAAATCATCATGAAACTTAAAGGGATTATCAGTAAAGAAATTGCAGCCTTTGCTTTAGTTTCCACTAATGATGTATATTATAAGAACTGAAGTTCAATATTTATCAATGTTACGAAAAGAGAACAAAAATAACTCTTTCATGTCAATCTTGTTATTCTCCTTTGCATTATTACAAAATTTTCCACTTCGTTGTCGAAATGCCCTTATGTCCAATTAAAATGTGTCTGGGATTTTCTGTAGGCAAGGAAAGCACTAAGTGCCCTGAAGGGACTCGTGAAGCTTCAAGCAGTGATTCGAGGAGAACTTGTTAGACGAAGACTAGTTGCCAAATTGAAGTTTATGTTGCCCTTTCAAATGCCAAAGCCAAGAGTTTATCATATCAGAGTTCCTACTGTGGAAGAATACTACGAGAGAATCGAAAAGAAACTTGATGATAGCTCGAAGGAAAGTGTGAAATCTAATGAATTCAAAGTAAGAGAATTAATAACACACAATATTTATCATTGTTTGAGCCTCTGATTGAACTTAAATTTGTATTTGTTTTACTCTAATGATGAAGTCTGTCGAACATTGTTTTGCTTATCGGCAGCTAAAATGCAACAGCCAAAGGACTTGGGATTTCAGTTTGGCTTCAAAGGAAGAAATTGACTCCTTGTTTTTAAGAAGACGAGAAGCCTTTGCCAAAAGAGAGCGTATGATGAAATACTCGTTTTCACATCGGGTAACTTCGCTTGCATTGAGAATTTCATAGTTCTCTTTTAATGATACTTACCACTCCCTCCGTTTCAAATTTTTTGTCTTACTTTCCTTTTTAGTCCGTTTCAAAAAGAACATCTCTTTCCTTTTATTAAAATTTCAACTTTCCACGTGACATGTTTAACACCACAAAATTTGAAAGTCTTCTTTACTTTCTTAAATTCCGTGTCAAGTCAAAACCAGACAAACGAGTAATACGTCATGTTTTATGGTTGAATAACTCAAAATGGTTTTTAGGAGCGGAGAAATGATCATGTTATGCAAGATCCGTTAATCATTAAGGAAAATCGAAGAAGTTCCAGGTTCGATCAATGGGAAGAAATGGAAGCACAGAGGAAAGCAGAGCTATTTGAGCAATTAAGGTCATTTGCAAACTCAAGTAGTCCTCTAGTTGGCATGAACCAAATGAGACAAACGCGTAAACTAGATGTCACAGAGGATTTTAATTCTCCATCATCGCTACCAAGGAGATCATTTTCTCATGTGAAACAGAAATCAATTGGTGAGGATAGCTCTTTACCAAGTTCTCCCATGTTTCCTACTTACATGGCTGCTACAGAATCTGCAAAAGCAAAGACGAGATCGATGAGCACACCAAAGCAACGACTAATGTTAAACGAAACATATTCAGTTCAACATTCTCCCTACATGCTCAACCATACTTCTTGGACTTCATATAATGGTGAAGTGAACAAAAGTACCAAAAAGAGTGAAATATCTCAGCAAACATTTCTATAAATATAAAAGGGTTTTGCCGAGATTGAAAAGCTTATCATGCATTGCTTGCTCAGTTGCTCGATATTTCCAGCAAGGCAAAACGGAAACTTCAATCAAGAAGAAGCTATAATCTGCATATAGAGCCACTTGTGTAATTTATACAAATGGATTGAGGAAAAGAAGTGTTTTTGTTTCTTGTTTTCTAGTTTTATACTCTTATAGACTTCACATAAACATGTAAATAGTTCAAAGTTTCTTCTTTCTTGTTTGTTTTTGCCTAATTTTGTATGCTTCAGAGAGTTTGAGTCTGTTAAAGGCAGTGATGGTTGGTTTTGTTTGATGGTTGACTGCTGTAAACATTTCTACTTCCAATTTTGCAAATGAATTTCCTCTGGTTCTTGCTTGCTACATTGCAACGTCCTTTCTCTCGATTCATCGTTCAAGCCAAGGTATTTCCTCTATTCAACTAAGTTTCTTTGAAGAATAATCTTACAAGCTAGTTTAAGTTTTCCTTTCCTGTATGTAACAATGGAATTTGAACCAACCAAAAGCAAAACAAAGGATCCTGTGAATATAAGGCAGCTCGGTGCATGAAGCATCCCGTG
The DNA here is from genome assembly GCA_029582605.1 of Solanum gracilifrons. NCBI lineage: Eukaryota > Viridiplantae > Streptophyta > Magnoliopsida > Solanales > Solanaceae > Solanum > Solanum gracilifrons. Next base: position 5,858 of record JAJOOH010003832.1, on the reverse strand, counting down.
TTCACACAGGGTCCGGGAAAGGCTACACCAAAGGGGGTGTGACGTAGGCACCCTACTTTGAAGCAAGCATTCCACGCGGAACCCTGGCCTTAAATGATACACATGGTTGCTGCTGATAAAATCAATGATTCAAATAAAAGGTGCTTCATTATTGTAATATATTGCTTTCTTTATTAGCATATGATGATTTCAGTACATAATGCCTATAGGCTACTTTCTCTTGAAGCTGGAACTGTTATTCAGAATTAACATACATACAAAGGTAAGTCCTTTATTCCTTTTAATGCTCTCCTCTTGCTTTTTGACTAGTTAAAACTGATCTGGTACTTAGGTTGCATGTTTGCTGAATATAGTCCGAAATGCTTCTCGATTTCAGGGTTCTTTTGATCTTCATCTAACAGATCGAAAATGAAGGTCTCTATTGGATCGGAAGGCCTTTTAGGACTCCCTCCCTTCACATGCTGAATCAGATTGCTGTTATAAGTCCTGGCATTGTCAATGGAAGTTAACTGCCCTGCTCCAGCTGAAGGCCAACCACTCTCTGATACAACGATCTGCAAAGACGAGCCACCAGCTTTTTCAAGGGCCGAGTATGTAGCATCTAAGATGGCATCAAAAAGGTTCTTATATCCTCTTCCATTATCATTGACAACAACTTCAGGTGATGTGAAAAGGGCATACTCAAGCTTAATGACTGGATTGTCAACTACTGAGAAGTAAGGATAAAGGTTGACAAGCAAAGGAACACGATTCGTCACAAGGAAGTTGATTATAGGTTCGATGAATCGTAGAACAACATCTTTGAATCTTCCATTTGATGGAGGAGAAGTATCTGTAGTAAGTCCAGTTTCAATAGCTGTGGAAACTTTGATCTGGTTTCCGAGACCGGCTCCAGATATTGCGGTTTGAATGTTCCTTATGGCATTGAAAAGAACAGGTACATACTTAGAGTTTTCATTGAAGGGACTAACTTCATTTCCAACAGCTATATACCTGAACTTGACATTATCATGGTTCTTAACATTGTTTTGGATTCATGTATTTGCATTGTCTTGGCTAGCAGCAACGTTTTCAAGATCCGTGTTCGGGACACCTAGCATGACCTCAATGTTGGAGCCTCGGAGCGCCTGAAGGGTCAGCTGGTCAGGTTCGTATATTCTCATTCTTCGAATATTGTTTCGATTGCATGGTGACACAACATCTGCTGGAGATGGTAATCCATTCCCTAGCCTTCCATAACAAACTCCACTTTGAGCACCTGCATCACACAAAACATAACATTAGTTCTACCTATAGCTCGTCAAGCTATGTTACTCAGATCCTTCATTAATCTCATTATGCCTATGTTAGCCACACAGAGCACAAGAGAACGAGCACTTCATTCAAAACTCGAGTCTAGTACCTTCATGTATACAATACTCATGCTTGAGTCCATGTCACATACTAATATTTTGTGTCTAAGAAGAAAGAGAGAGATATACCTGTAAAATCTGGGGTAGCTAATGTAAGTACACCATAGAGAATCAAAGTGAAAAAATTGAAATTTGATAGTTTGCTAGCCATTTGGGAAGAAAAAATAAATCTAACTATGGCTAAGTGAAACTAGAAAAACATACCCTTTATATAGAAAAAGAAATGCTATTGTCAAGTCAAATCAATCAATGGAAAAAAAAAAAACCAAACAAATTGAATTATATGATCTAGAACATACACCTAAGAGATACATTTTTGGACTTATTTCACTAAGTTTGAAAAGTCTACAAAATATCCTTAAGTTCCTTGATCAAAATGACATTTAATTTTCTTAATTAGCAGCCTCTAACATCAATTAGTACAGTAATTGTTTGAGTATATATAGTAGTTAGAAATTTCAAATATGACTAAAAATAGAATATCTAAAGGACATTTATGTACATAGAATTGGTTTGGCACCTAAGTGATTGAGACAGATTTGAGATTTAAAGTTTATGATTTCTGAATTTTTAGCTATTAAGGTTTGTCGAAATTGTATTATTTACGTCCGACTGTATATAATATTAGTCAATGAACTTAAAACTATGAAAAAACAAGATTCAAACATCAACAAAGACAAACTAAATTTAGTAGATAGAGTTGCCCGATATCAGTGTTAATTGAAGATAACAGATACTTGACGATAGTTGGTAGTAGTTCAGCGAATATCGGATAGTTCAAGGACCAAACTCGCAAAAACTAATACTTGTATAAATATTTAGCTAACAAGTATTGTAAATACGTATGTTGCTTGGACTCTTCAAAAATGTCAACGGTGTGTGTCGAATTCGCCAAAAGTAGTGTATTTTTGATGAATCTGACACGGGTGCGGCATCAAAAGTGAAGAGTCCATGCAACCAAGGTAAATACCACTAAACTCGGCGAAAATTATTAGTTTCATCCCCGAACTATTGACAGCTTTAACAACACATCTTTATTGGACTAACTGAACTTAAATACACCCCCGATCTTGCAACATGTTAGGATTTTGCTCTGATTTTCTTACCTTATTTGAGTTTTAATTTTTCCTTGAAAGAAAATCAATGTATTATCATAAATGCTTTATTATTTTCTGAAAGAAAAATATGATTCTTTTCCATATTTGGATTATTCTTTCCTTAGAGGAAAAATTTGAAACTCTATAAATTAAAAACTCTTCTTCTCATATCAAGGACACAATAATATCTACAATGTAGTCATTTAGAGAGTTTTGTTTATGAAAAGATTTTCTCTCGACACTTTTAATTATTTTTTTTGGGTAAAAAACCCAACTATACAAAATAATTATCTAAATAACCATTATATAACAATAGTTTTACTTTCACCAACATATCAATAGAATTTTTAAAACAAAAAAAAAATAAAAAATGGAAAATAAAAAAAAATAAAAACGACGAGGGGGAGTTGCTCGGATGGTAAGCACCCCTCACTTCCAACCCAAAGGTTGTGAGTTCGAGTCACCAAGAGAGCAAAAAGGGGTGGGAGCTCCTAGGGAGGGTGTAAAAAAAAAAAGAAAAAAAAAAAAAAGGAAAACATACTATTCAATAGTTAGTGATATTCTAGTTCCTTAATTTCCTCCCCATTGTTATTTACCATCCACAAATATCTCAAATATTAGTTAACATTGTTGGATTTTTTTAATTTTTCTTTAAAACAATATTTTTTTTTCTTGCGTGCAATTGACTATTTAATGGTATTAAAGATTTTATTATTTGTGGATGGTATTTTCTCTAGTGTTGAAACATTAGTTTACCCATTGTCAAAAGTTAGTTTACTTCATGGTATAAAATGCTTTTTTGGGGAAAAAAAATTAGATGTTATATACTCCCTCCGTCCCATTTTATGTGGCAACATTTGATCGAACACGGAGTTTAAGAAATAAATGAAGACTTTGAAATGTTTACCAAATTGCCCTTTAAAAAGTAGACTTACTTTTCTCTCTCCTCATAAATGTATTGGAGTATTATTTTAAGATTAAGTGGGACCAATAAGGGTAAAAAAGGAATTATACCTTTAAATACTTACCATAAAAGGAAATGTGACATTCTTTTTGGGACTGACCAAAAAGGAAATGGTGTCACATAAAATGAGACGGAGGGAGTATATTATAATAATTATTGTTGGTTCAAATATTTGTATATTAAGTGGTTGAATGTTGGTAAAAAATACAGTATAAATTTTTGATATTTATTGGCATATATGAGTCATATTGTTAAATTAACATATGGTATAATTTTGTTAAAAATACAATTACCTAAAAATTACTAGGGAAAATTTTCAAAATAACAATATTTTAGCTTTAAGTGGGACTCCTTAGCAACATTTTCATTATTTATTAAAAATGTCATTATTTTAGTTTGTTAAGGGATTAGTTATGTATTTATTTATTTTGATTAATTTGAAAGAATACAAATAATTAATAACAGAATAAAGAAAATCATGGAACAAAAAAATTCAAAAAAGGTTAAAAAGATTTTAAATACAAATTAGTTACGTTTTGAAAAGAGCATAAGTAGTCATTTTTTTGTCGAGCGTTTTTTTGCTTTCTTCTTAAGAAGATAAAATAATAATAATAATAATAATTTAGTTTTTCTTTCAAATCATTCATCTGATAACTTCCAAAGCTTCTTCACGTCGAATATGGCATATTTTTGAAACAGAAATTTTCAAAATTGACGACTATAAATTTGTCGCATCCAGTGAACAATCGAAAAACAATCAGGTATATTCGTATATGTCGAGTACAAGAGTATTTTTTTTATTGAATCAATGAAATCTTTGTATGTATTGGAATTTATAGTTTTTTTCGGACATTTTGTATCCAAATTATGATGTATAACAAATGAAATTATTATTTTTTAGTTTAGTAGCTATTTTTTTCTGTTTGAATGCATACAATAATTTGTATCCCATTAAGTTAATGTAACTAATCGATCAAGAACTATATGTTGAATACAACAATAAATTAATACAAAAGTGAGATGAAAATACAAAGTGAGATTGAATATAAAGTTATGAATACAAAAGAAATACTTTCTTCATTTGAAATACAAAGTGACTTTGAAAGGTAAAATACAAACTAATCGATCATGAACTATATGTTGAATACAACAATATATGAATACAAAAGTGAGATAAAAATACAAAGTGAGATTGAATATAAAGTTGTGAATACAAAAGAAACTCTCTTAATTTGAAATACAAAGTGACTTTGAAAGGTAAAGTAGGCACATAAAATACAAAACTTGTTGGTATACAATTAGGTTGAATACAAAACAAAAGAAAAATACAAACTTGTTCACATATAAATTGAGATTGAAATACAGAATGAATACCCAAATAAAATAAAAATTGTGAGCATACAGTTCGAATGAATACAAATTAAGAAGGAAATACAAACATGTTGATATACTAATTGAGATTGAAATACAATGTAAAAACAAAAAATGTGAAACTTTTTGATAGATAGATAGAATGAATACAGTCAGCCTAATAAGCTACTTAATTTAAACTATTTTTTTCAGCTAGATTCTCCATAACACAAGTTGTAATTCAAACTCTTTTTTCCCGAATAAAGTAAAACTTTTTGTGAGTATGTTGTATTCTCTTGCCGTAATTCCCACTCTTATATCTCAACATGTTTGATGAAGTGTACAATTCATCCAAAAAACGGTTACAACCCAATTAATATATTAGGTCCATATAGACTATTATGGAAGCTCAAAGCTACGTTTGAAATATATATTATAAGAACTTATGCCTCAAGTTCTCTCTCAACTTATGTAAAATATTCACGAGTCACTAGCAGCAAGTAGCCACAAATACACAGAGCAATAACTCCATAATATGTAGAATATCATAACTATTTGATGAATATCTAAACAAAATCACATAAAAATTGAAAAATTCAACTGTAAATTCGTAATATATAGAATCGGTGATTTAAATATCAAATCAAAATAAATCAAAATAGATAATGGAAATTACCTTGCCAATCGAGAAATCTGTTTGAATTAATAAAGAGATATCGTTTAACAATAGCGAAAATTTCTTGATGAACAATAATTGAGCACCTTGAAGAAAGATAATCTTGAAATGTGGAAGGAGGGGAAGAAACGTGAAAGGTGAGGAAGAAACGTGAAGGGTGAAGAAGAAGGTTAATGGGTATTGGTTTAATTTTTTTTGTCTTTTTAAACTGTTATTGGTATATAATTTGGCCCAATATAGAACTCTTTCCATAAATATAATTAATTTTAAATACTAAAATCTGAATACATATTATTTTATAAAAATATTGTCATTCTGTCATTTTAAATAAATATTTTAAAGTGTTGTTATTTTAACTA